>OU427004.1:2941495-2943995 GCA_911387935.1 Dolichovespula saxonica | reverse complement strand
CTCCTTCTCTCCCTTTTCACGAAATAAGTCTCTCTTTCGTTTTGTTTCTCAACGTGCTATATTAAACGAATTCCTAGCGATGCGAATCGATTCGTGTCTCGCGGTTGTTCTCACCATGTCCCTTAAGAGAGTAACCAATTCCTACAAAATACTCGTATTTATTACCAAAGTAATTCCGTTTCACATTGAATTGCCGCGAGGAATGGGGGAATTTCGATATTTCAATTTCACCTAATGGCCTCTCTATTTCTTCCCCGCTCGAATACTGAGTCGTATCAGTTGCGCTATCCATAACAATTGTAAGGGCGATAAGTTATTCGGAGATTTGTTATATAAAGTTGTAAACCATTTTTTCTTTTTCTTTTTCTTTTTCTTTCTTTCTTTTTTCTTTATATATATTTTTATACGTCCCTCGAATATAGCGTTCGTATACGTACGTACAAAATATTTGCAAACGATTGCGTTTATCTAATATGTAATTAAGTTTACTAATCGATCTTGGAGAAAACAATCAACGATCGATTTTATCGATAATAATTCAGAAATATGTTACGAAGTGGTAAATAATTTTTTTTTTTTATTTCTTTTTTTTTCAAATATATTCATTCATCCCGTGCATGCGTGAAAGTTATCTGAAAAGAGATAATAAAGTGTTTACGGAAATTATTTGACAATAAAAATTTTGGAAACGGAAGAGAGAAAAAGAAAGAATGAGAGAAGGAAAAAAATTTACGAACGAACATAATCACGGTTCTAATCGAAATTATTTCGCCAAATTCTTTTTTTTTTCCTTGTCTCTCCATTCATTCTACGGAATAAGAGAGACCATTATTTTCTATGACAGTAAAAGTAGGACTATACCTATGTATAACGATAACTCGATAATAATTTTCATTCGTTAATTACTTTTCCGATCGTTTGAAACTCAAAGAAAGAAAGAAAGAGAGAGAGAGAGAGAGAGAGAGAGAGAGAGAGAGAGAGAGAGAGAGAGAGAGAACGATAACGAAGTTCTCGTATAACACGTTGAGAACGTTCTGAAAGGAGGAGAGAAAACTTAGTCAACGCTTTTCTCAGGATAATAATTTCCTTCGGATTATTTTCGTTCGTATCTCTAGGAGCACTTTTCTCATCGGTGTTTCACGATCAGAATTTGCTTCGAAGATAGAAGCAAATGGTTCTACCACCATCCCGTCACCATCAGCAAAAGCACAAGCACCAGTACCAACACTAGTATCATCATCATCACTACTACGTACCCACCATTACTACTATCCGTAGCCTTAAAGTTCAAAAGGGTTAAACTTTCAAGTTGTCTCTCTAAGTGTCCGTTAGCAAGTAAAACGCCAACGGGGAGTTTCTATACACTGTATACATATATATACATATATACATACATACATATATATATATATATATATATATATATATATATATATATATATATATGGGACTTTAAACTGGTGTCATCGGTCCTCTAAGTAATTTCATATCTAAGTTTCTCTAATTCCAAGTTGATGGTTATTTCTAGTTTATAAGTTAAAATTTCTAATATGTTAAGTAACAGACGTAATCCTTTGTTAGGATCATTATTAAGTATCCTGTTTATGTTTTTATGTCATAGTTAAATTCAGTATTTCATCATTACGTTGTCACGTGTCTGATATCACAAAGAGAGAGAAAGAGAGAGAAAAAAAATCTATAATAACACTGATACCGACAGTATATTGATACGGTATGTATTACGTGTATGTGTTGACATTTCAAGTAAATCGCTATTGATTTGATGTTCCCTAATATATATTAAAGTGGGAGACATAATCCTTTGTTAGGATGATTCATCACGGTCTATGCTTTCTTTCACAACGAACAATTGAATTTTCATTATTACGAACGAATAATCACTATATCGATATTACAAAAAAAAAAGAAAAAAAAGAAAAAGATATCAATACATACAGTATCGTACGTATACGACGTAGTTATAAAGATAATCGTTGCTTGAACATTTTAGATATGATAGAAAAACGATTATCCTTCAATATTAATAAATGAAGTTTTTATTGGATTATTCGAACTAAATTAGAATTGAGGTGAAAAAAATAATGAGATTTTTCTTACCCATACTGATCCCCGAACTAGAAGGATCTTCGTTCTTGGAGCCCCAACTTCCGGCTAGATTGAGAGCAAGAAGGGGTCTCTCCTTGAGCAATTCAGCAACGGAGGCAAGACCCTCTGAGCCACAGCCCAAATGGGGCAAGTGCAGTGCCTGTACTTGAACGCAGCCACGAAGAGCTTCGCAGATCCGTGATACTTGTTCGCCGGACAGATTCATGTCGAGAACCAAACGTGCCAAGCTGTTGGAGGCATGGCTTAGGCCACGGCACAGTGCGTTCACGACGCATTCCAGTCTGTAATTGAAAATTAAAAAAAAAAAAAAAAAAAAAAAAAAAAGAAAAAACGAAATGATACGAACAAGAAGGTAAGAAAATATATTCATATA
>OU427004.1:2913995-2936495 GCA_911387935.1 Dolichovespula saxonica | reverse complement strand
TTCCTGGACCACCCTCTACGGCAACTCTCCTAGGTGCTTCCGATACGGTGCCGTCGCTTAACTGAGAATCAATACGAAATATCAGGATCAATTTTTCATTATTTTTATCAATTATTTCATGTATTTTGTAATATATATATAAGATACATTGTTATATCAAAATTATAAAGAGCATCTATAATGTACTAGTAATATTACGATCGAATTCAGACATATATATATATATATATATATATATATATATATATATATGTATGTATATATGTATGTATGTATGTATGTATATATTTTTATACTGTATATGTCTATATTTATATATATATATATATATATATATATATATATATATATATATATATATATATATATATATATATATATATACAGACAAAAATAGGACATATAAATTTCTTTGTTGATTCCGTTAAGAGGTTTAAGAAGTATTACAGAAGAAAGAATATCAGATAACGTCTACAAGTCCGATGTAATTTTCTTAAAATTTTTCTTCTATCCACTTTTCTCCAGTTTGCCCTTCCCCTTCTCTTCCCCCTCTCCCAATCCCCTCATCGCTCTCCTCCCTCCGATAACGCGAAACGTTGCAATGAGAGTGGCGAACAATGCGACACTTCGCTTGGAAACGGGCACATCGAAAAATGAGCCTCGTAACTCTGTCACGTGTAAGGCGAAGGGTGAAAGAAGAGTGAAAAAAGGGATGAGGAGGGCGTAGGGAGACGTTCGTCGTGCCTTTACAGAAGAATAAATTCGAGAATACACGGAACTACCACTTTGATATTGGATGAAAATAAATATGAATGGAAAGAAAAAAAAAATAAGAGAGGGAGAGAGAGAGAGAAAGAGAGTATTGAAATTTTATATATGTGTGTGTGTGTGTGTATTTTTTTGTATTAGAAAATAAAAGTATCTCTCTATCTCTTGTTCTCTTTTATTATACCGATATTTTCTTTTAATATTGAATGCATTTTATCGACTTTTCAATTTCTACTGTTATTGTATGAATTTTCATTTCAAATATAGTTATCCGTCTTTATTTTATTTCATTCGATATATTATATTTGTCTATTTACAAAAGTCGACGAATTTTAATCCTTGACCGTACGATAATTATCAAATTTTGAAATCTTGACAAATAGATATAAGTATGAATATTCCATTTAATTAATAATTAGTAATTGTATAAGCTAAATTAAATATGAGGTACTGTGTTTAAAATATAAACACCATTTATTTAATATCCATAACAAATTATTTATAATATTTATATTTATCTTTTTACCAAGGACAATAAATTTTAATTACTGATAATCCAATAATCCCCTAACGAAAAAAAAAAAAAAGGGAAAAGAAATAATCGTGATCTTGATCATACATATATATACATCTCACAAAAAATATATTAAATTAAACAATTACACACACACACACACACGCACACGCACATATATGTACATCTGTTCTTTTTCTAAATTAAATAAAAAGAACGTAACGATAAATTACAATCGACCGATCGTGAAAATTGATAAAATTAATGAAATATCGATTGAGACTTTCAATCGGTCAATATTTTACAGATATCGATAGGTAAACATATCTTCACTTTCTCAATAAAGGTGTAGAAAACGTTTTCGAAAACTGTCGAAAGATCTTAAGAGATCTATTAGCCAACTAATTGCTCTTTCGAGCGAGATACGAAAAGCTAAGAAAAGAAAAAGCTCTTGGAAAAGCTACTCACGAACCAACAAGCTTTCTTATTCCTTTTTTTTCCTTCTTTCACCCTTAACTTCTCTATTTCTCGTTTTTCATTGTTCCTTATCCAGCACCCTTTATACACAATAGCGAAGTTCAGTTCTTGTTACTAGTCTAACACGGTTTATGACTTCTCTTCCGGTTTAGAAAATGCCAACAAGGACTTAGTTATTTTTTGCTGACAAAATTTATGATATTTCTTAATAATTCAATATCTTGATATATGATAATAATGTCTAATTATAATAATTAAAAAAGACAAGAGTTCATTTATGATAAATAATACGATAATAATGACGACGACGACGATGACGACGACGATGATGATGATAATAATAATAACAATAATAATAATAATAATAATAATAATAATAATAATAATAATAATAATAATAATAAAAACAAAAAAGTTAATTCTAGTAATGACATTTCAATTATTTCACTACGAAATATTTCGATATCTCAACATAATAATAACAATAATATATACATATATATATATATATATATATATATATATATATATATATATATATATATATATATATATATATATATAAGAAAAATCAAATAACTATAAAAATAAATCTTCTCATCTTCTCCCACTTTTTTTCATTTTCTCTCTCTCTCTTTTTTTATTTTACACAAAAATATGAAAAGGTGTGACCATTTATTTCGTTTGCATGTGAAGAAAAAATTTAATAAAACAAATTTTCCATACAAATTCCAATTATTATTAAATTCCATTGTATTACTACAATGCGAAATTAAACTAGGGAAGAGAAAGAGGAGGAAGAAGAAAAAGAAGAAACAAAAACGAAAGGAAAATAAAAGGAAGAAAGAAAGAAAAAAAAATTATTCCTGAAATAAATGGAACCCTTTCTCATATCGCAAAGCCATAAATAAAAGAGAAGGATCAATTGGAAACATAGAGAAAGAGAGAGAATAAAGAGGAAGAGAAAAAGAGGGAGATATCAAAATAATGAAAGAGTAGAGGGAAGGTGCGTATCAAAGAGATCGTTTTTTTAAATCGTTTTCCAAACCGGTATGATAACACTGGATGGGTGATATCAAAACTGGGTCACGAGTAGCTACTTTATTGTTCGAGTTATAACTCGTTTCTATTCTTCTCTCGTTCCGGATTTGACCAACACTACTATGTACTACTACTGCTACTACTATTATTATTACTTCTACTACTACTACTACTACTGTTACTACTACCACCACTACTACCATTACTACACCCATGAGAACGAGATGACAATAAGATATGAGAATATCTCGGTATATAGCATTCGACAGATGCAATGTTATTCCATTCACGAATGTTTTATTGCATTGAGAAAAATTACGTGTAAAACAAATTTGTACAATCGACGAAGATTATCGGCGTCCGGCCGGATTAAATGTGCTCGTGCTATAATTAATAATGATTATTAATATCTAATCGTATAATAATAGGAGAACATTTTTAACGAGGAGTGATCGATGTCGTTTGACACGCGAATGAAGTGTAATTTTGTTTCTAATCTCTTTTGTTTTTTTTTTAAATTATATCAAAAATTCTTTATCTTATTGATATATTTTTCGATATAATAACGTTAAAAAAAAAGAATAAAAGTTACGGCTTTGCAAATGTTTATTTCTTTACGTAAATAATTTAATAATTTTATTACTTATTTATTTTTCTTAGAAAGAATAAACTCGTCGATCTGACAAACAGGTTTATATCGATCGGGATAATCAAATGATACACCGAAAGAAAAGAAAGAAAACAAAAATTCAGAAATTAAAGAGGGATGGAATTTGAAAAATAAAAAGAGAGAGAGGGGGGGTGGAAAGAAAACAAATAAACAAATAAATGGAATAATAAGAAAGTAGGAAAATTGATGAGTAGGAAGGATATTCGAGATATCGATTTATCGTAAGAAAGGAGGAACGAAAGTTGGAAAACGTCGGAAGAAGATTCATAGAAAAGTAGACACCAAACGTTCGTCTGTCCTTTTTTATCAGATTTGAAGTCCTGCTTGAAAAGTTTTTCACGTTTCTTACTTGTCATCCGCTTATTCGTCGACGTTTACATTGAGAAGAATAGAAAGAAGTAGAAGTAGAAGAAGAAGAAGAAGAATAAGATGAAGTAGAAGAAGAAGAAGATGAGGTAGAAGATGAAGATGAAGAAAAAGAGAAAGAAGAGGAAGACGAAGACGAAGAAGAGGAAGAGGAAGAAGAGGGAAGAAAAAGAGTAAGAGGAGGAGGAAGAAGAAAGATGTGGGCGATTTGTAATACTCACTCTGACAGGCGCAAAGATCTGGTCCGGCTTGATGTTCTCGAGACGATGTTCCTGTTCACTTTTGTGGACCAACTGCAGGTGTGGTTTGAAGTGAGCCGGGCAAAGACTTCCAAGAGGTAAAGGGCATACCCATGCTGGCATATGTGGCGGATCACGTTTTCCCAATTCGGTGTAAAATGTCTTCAAGAATCTATAGGATAAATTTTATTCATTTATTCTTTATATATCTATCATTTATTTTAAAGATATTCGATTATTAAGAATAGATTTCGTTATAAATATATATACAGATTTTACAAGACTTTATATATATATATATATATATATATATATATATATATATATATACATATACATTTTTTTTTGTTTACACTGATTATTATTTTAATAATATTAAATTTATTATTAATGTGTGTGTGTGTGTGTCTATGCTGGCGCGTATTATTATTTACGATATTATTTGAAGCATAGTTATTATTTGGAATATATTTGATTATATATTTTTAATATAGATTAGTATTTTAATAATATTAATTTTATTTGCCGATTAATATTAAATTTATTTGTCAATTTTTAATAAACTTTTGAGAGAGAAAGAGAAAGAGAGAGAGCGAGAGAGACTGCATATTTTAAATGTGATCAGAAAGTCTTCAGAAAAAAAAAGAAAAAAAAAAAGAGAGATAAATAAATAAGAGTAAATAGAAAATAAAAAATTACATCATAAACGTAGGTATTATTTCTTTTCATGTAAATGTGGTAGATGGCTACCACTAACTTTAAGTGTCATGTTAGAAGGGAATAGGAAATGATAAATGTAACGGTCGTTATAATGCATTTTTGTAAGACCGTAAATGACGTAAGACTTTTATACATTAATGCATTTTGGGGATTACATAGCATTACGTGAAACTTCGTAAGAATGAAAGTATAATGCAACAATGAATAAATCACTATTATTATCTTGGACGAAAAATTCGTTGAAGATCTTTTTCACGCAATTGTCGACTTTGTTAATCACTATTTTAGATTATATGCTCGGTCATTAATAAAACATTTCTCTCTCTCTCTCTCTCTCTTTCTCTCTCTCTTTGTTTCTTTTTACTTTTTTTTTCAACATGATTTTTCAAACGTTACAAGTAAATGAAAGGGAAACAAAACGAGAATTGCTTTTCATTCGTCGTACATGACGTCACTCATTCTCATTATTCGTTCCCGAGAATTTCTCATTAAAAAGTGTTAGAAATTTTTCCGTACCTTGTGTTACTTTGTCGTGTTACTTTATTGCGAAATTACATCATCATGAAAACGTTAATATAACGACGTATGTATGTATGTATGTATGTATGTATTGTATGTATGCGTTTAGATACATACGAGACGAAATTTGTACAAATGAAAAATTCCGATATTAATAAATATTTAAACGATAAAGCTTTAAACGAGAAGATAAATATCGTCGAAGAGAAAAATTAAAAATGTGAGTTTTTTTTTTTTTAATTAAATAATCAACATTTAGCCAGTTATATAAAATGGATAAATCGATAAATAATATTGAGGGGGAAAAAAAGAAAGGAAACAACGAAAAGAGAAATTACTATCTTTTAATATCGTCGTGATTGACTCGATCGATGATATTGTCGAACTTATACATATTATTAGATCGTCAGGGATGATATTTGTAGAAAAAAAGGCTATCGGGCGTTATTAATCACAAATTTCATTCTTGACGATCTAATGCAATACAATGTAACACGTGAATTTATTTTTTCACGTTACGAGCGAACAAAGTGTCGAAACTTGAATGGAGGTGAAGGAGAAATGGAGAAAAGAAGAAGTGAGTGAAGAGAAAAATCAAAAAGAAAATAAAGGAAATGAGTTAACCTGAGTAATCTTCCCAAAGGATCTCTTTCCGGAGATGGAAGTCCTCCTAGTCCACTTCCGGTAGTGAGTCTCCTTGAAGAGGCACGAGCACTTGATATGTATGCAGCTGGTGCCGGTGGTGGACTGCAGGGTGGACTGCATGGTTGACAACAAACTGGACTATTTCCAACTGGCGATGACAATGTTTCTCTCGATGAACTTCTTTCGAGTTCCTGCAAAATAAATGATAAAAAAAAAAAAAAAATCAAATAAGACATTATAAAATATATGTAGCTTAGAAATCACGAACATTTTTGCGTTTTTAATTCGATATATAATAAATTATTAGGTACTGTGATGGTAACAAAAAAAAAAAAAAAATAGATAAATAAATAGATTTGAGTCAAAATTAATTAACAATAAAACACGCGTTTAGAATTTCTGTTTTATTTTTTTTTATTTTCTCCATTTTAATTCGTCGAACGATTATTTCGTTATGTACAAATGTGGTGTAACAAAAAAAAAAAAAAAAAGAAATTGATATCCATGCGTTATTTTTCATTCGATGACATAATATTGTCGAACGAAAACACTCATAGTTACCTAAATTTTATATAAAATTTGTTTCACCATTTGAAACTCATTTTGTTATAAAACGAGATCAAAGAAATTTGATATGTATATATTATTTCGAATTTAATAATAAAATTGGTATTATCAGAATTATCAATAGATAATTATAGATTGTATTTTTATGATAAAAATTTCTTAAAGCTAATTAAATTTTTGATTGATATTCGAGTATTAGAACAATGTCTTTTAAAAAGTCTGACAATAAATGAATTTCTGCTATTAAATTATAACATGAAAGATAAATAGAGAGAGAGAGGGGGGGAGGGAGGGAGAAGGATGACGAATGGAATGCTTTTAGAAAACAAAATGTTGTTTACTGAATAAAGGTCTAGGAATAAGGAAGGTCGAGGTCCTTACGAAAAAGCTGACATTAATTGAAAATAATTGTAGAACCACGGACAACAAAGAGCTTTCGGTGTCTTCGACGAAGGCACGAAAGATATGTTATCTAACTAGTTTACAAAGCACCTATAGAACCTTTGGTCCTTTACTCTTTCGCCCTTTACTTGTATAATATTCATGAAATTACATCGTGAAATTTACGACATTTGCCTTAAAGGTCTTTTAATAAATATGAGAGTTCTTACATTTATATAGTTTCATTCTCGTCATCAATTTAAAAATAAAGAGACATTAGAGTTTATATTGTTAGTCAATAATTTATTGATTTAATTATTTTTTAAGTTGTTATTAATAACTTCTTAAGAACGATATATAGGTATGCATTATACATATATTATAAATTTACTGTTAATCGTTCGATGTGAAATTTTACGAGAATGATTGAACAGATTCGAAATAGTATGTTATTAATATGGTATATATACATATAATTATTGTTTATATGAACAATATAAATAATAGTCTTAATAATGATCTAATATAAATAATAATTATTAATTTAACATATATGGAAAAGAATAAAATTAAGGAATATCAATAATAAAAACAAATTTCCACGTAACGCTTATTAGATTCATCATAATAAATTTCTTATTAATGAATACAATTATTTGTGAATGAACTCCAATACTATTCGTATAATCATTCGTGTACTCCCCATATCGGCGCACAAATTCATCCTAATTTGTTAAATAATTTCAAAACGCGTGCAAATTCTAAACGAAAAAAAGAAAAAAGATAAATAAAGAAATAAATAAACAACGATAATTTTAAGGACATGCGTTCCAAGATACGTGTACCTCGCACGCGCGCGCGCGCGCGCACACACAGTAGTGTCCGTATACCGATATCCAATTTTTGATCCTCATAAAAAAAGCAAAAGAATATGAAGAAAAAATGCGAGAAAGAAGAAAACGTAAAATAAATATCGCATAAACGTATAACGTATCGCACCGAAATAAGATGTATCGTGGTAAAATATTTCAAGTTGTAAATCACGTGGGATCCCTTTTTATGAAAAATGAATCCTTAGAAATTCGTTTTCTCGCACGTTCCGTTCCGGTGATAGGACGAAAGGGATAAGGGAAGAGAGGTCGGTGTCTTTGGTCACATAAATTCCTTGAAAAGGTGTTCTTTGAGCCATGAGAGACTTTCCAAGGAATTCAGAAAGGTTCGACCCACTGACTCCTTTTTTCTTTCTTTCTTTCTTTCTTTCTTTCTCTCTGTCTGTCTGTCTGTATGTCTCTCTCTCTCTCCCTCTCTCTCTATCTCTCTATCTCTCTCTCTTTCATTTTCTTTCTTTTTCGTTCGAAATCGACGTAACTTCTGACCAATACCGTGAAGCTTAGACTAGGTCAAAAGGAGTGAGAACCTCTTTTTAAAGATCTCTCGATCTGATTATGATCGTTAAGGGCCAAGCATCTTTCAGCAAAACCATTTCGAGGTTTTCGAAGTTTCTTCAATGAATTTTTCCAATTAAATATCTGTTTTATCCATTCATTTACTTTTTAATACGTATAATATATATATATATATATATATATATACAGACGTACATTTTTTTATTTCAATCTTTATTGTATATAACAATAAGTACTTAGGTAGTATTGTTTTATTAAGTATTCACCCTAATGAATATTTTTCAATCGAATTGTATTATACTGAATTTATTGACTTTTTTTAGTATGTATATGTGCGTATATATTTAAAAAAAAATATTTATTAGTTATATGTAGCAGGGTAGTAATGTTATTGCATTTATTATATACAAAATGAATTGATAATAAATCGAATTAATTATCATTCGTTTTCAAATAATAAGAACAATAACAACAGCGACAACAACAACAACAACGATATCTCTCGTATCTATGTTTTATATAATTTATAGTTACATTCTTATCGTGAACATATATATTTAGATACATTGTTACAATCGAAAACAAATTTTTAATAAATCTACGTCGATCTATAAAATAAACAACCAAAAACAATAATTATTTCGCCATCGAAAGAAGTCCGATTATTTTTTATCGTTGATACGAATAAAACACGAGCCAATAAATAATCCGATGAACGAATTTGTATTAGTATATTAAAAACAACGATCGCTTTAATCTATGGTATCACAAAATAGCTATTACTTTTTATCAATGATCTAAACAAAAAGGAAACAAAATATGCCAATTAATTTACATCCACTTTTCGATCATTCTATTGTACTGTTCCGTACGACGATAAACGAATAAAGTCAAATTAAAAATCATTAAAGAAACGTTTTGAAATTATACAGAGAAAGAGAGAGAGAGAGAGAGAGAGAGAGAGAGAGAAAAGAGAAAATAAAAAGAAAAAGAGACAAATATAATTATCGACGAAGATGAGAAATACATAGAGAGAGAAAGAAGAAATTCAACGGGTGTGTGCGTCTGTGTACGTAAGCGTACCTACGTATGTATCTGTGTGTTAGATGGCCGACACGTTAAACTTCAATCATGCTCGGAAGCTAATTTAATCTCGATCCAATTATAACGGATATAACGTTAAGCCTCTTCTAGGTACGCACTCCTAACGGCTGCTATGTTCAGAGAAACGCATCGCTGATATCGAACATGTTCAACCACTGCGTAAATTCCAAATTGCCTGGTACGTCCGATAAATTTGCCTAGGATTTACCAATAAATCGAATGGAAAACAACGAATACCTTCTTCAATCCTTTATATTACACGGTCTATTATAACGCGTTTCTAAATTTTTTTACCCTTTTACGTTTTTCTAACTTTTACTCTCTTCGTTGTATACTTAGGGGGATATTTTTAATGTAAACAAAAAAGGAATAAAAATTAACAATTTATAATAATAATAATAATATAATAATAATAATAATAATAATAATAATAATAATAATAATAATAATAATAATAATAATAATAACAATAATAATAATAATGGAGAGAACGATTTCCATAATATTCGTTAATACACACATTTTGTTTAACTTTTATAATATTATTATAATATCAAAAATCAAGCATATTATTAACTACATTCACGGCGAATCAATGGATCGTATTTTTATCGATGTTGTAAAAAATATTCAATATTCGTATTATAATTTGATTGAAAATAATTGATCATACATGTTATTAACGTAAAAGATATTATCGTAAAACGGAAGACAGATGACGACGACGAGAATGATGATGATGATGATGATGATGATTATTATTATTATGATCACGAAATCAAACGTGATATTCATGATTTTAATAAAAGTTCAATGTAACCATTCGACCGAATATTTTGATCTATGACTTCAACCACGATCTCATTGATTTTAAGTGACGAATGTAATCAATGTTCAAATAACTTATCGTACAATTAAAATATATATATATATATATATATATATATATATATATATATATATATATCATATCGTCATCATTATCAATAAATCAAAATGAAAACGTACGTATGCGTTTACTATAAGAACGATGTATGCGCGTTTAAGGTTTTATTTATTTTTTTCTTCTTCTCAAATATGGGAAATAAGTGAAGAACTTAACAAAGAAAGATAAGAAAAAGAAAAAACATGGAGTCCTAAAACCTAAGGGGTATGAAAAAAAGATAAAGGAGATAGGACGTTGTTACTCGATAGTCGTCTAGGTAGACTCACTCGACTTTGATGTGACTCTTTTGTGACACCCTACGGCAAGAAGGGTGGTATCTTTAACGACAGATACAACGGTGAAAATCAAAAGAGGGTGATACGAAGCGAGGCAACGACCTTCTGCACCATCTTATAAACGATAACCCCTCTTTCTCTCTCTCTCTCTCTCTCTCTCTCTCTCTCTCTCTTTCTCTTTTCTACTATCCCTCTACCTATCTACTCTCCCTCCGTATATACAAGATGGAGCAATAGCTTTGATCACCTTAAATATCACCATTTCTTTTTAAAGATACGGAGAAATTTCGTTTAACTGAAACCGCATTATACGGCGTTTCAAAGGTTAACTGTATTTTTGTTTTGACCCATTCCTTTATGATTAACCTTCACCTAAAAACGGCATTTACGGAAGTACCTAAACGATCAAGAAAAAAGAAATGAATTTTTGTTCTACAGCCGAAATGCCTGATAGATTGTAACTCTTCGATTGGTACAATCGAACAAATCTGAAATGGCGATAAGTACTGTCGACGCAACTCGCAAAAGTTTTAAGTTGTATCGCAAATGCTTCTTCCGTTCGATAGACATTTGCGGGAAGTTAATTATATCCCGTAAGATACACGGGGAGACATTTTACTTCGATATACGATTCGGGGAAAAAAAAAAAATATCGAAAACTGAAATGCGTCGCATATGGGATTGGTTGGTGCGAGGCGTGAATCCATGTATCGGTGTGAGCAATTTAATGCGGACTTGTAAGTTTCACCTTGTTTAAAAAACCATAAAATCCGAGGTTTACACTATCGGTTTTGTCATTTATTATATTACACCATTAGTTCTGTTGTTTATTACGTTACACTATTTGCTTCGTTATTATTTTTCTTTTTTTCTGATTTTGTGACATCGGTACAAATCATTTGTATCAATGCCGTTTACTTTAATTAATTTACTGCGAAGAGATATTAGATATGATTTTAAAAATCGTTAAAAGCGCCATGCCTGTGTTTCGTCTGCCTCTCCGTTTGATTCGCGAGATAAGATTCCGTCAAAAGCGGCTTTCGTACGAGGATCGGTTTTTTTAGATTACGACAAAGCAGTTTCTAAACATTTTGGAAACGTTTTTTGAGACACGTTAAATACCGCGTCACTCACCGATGATTGTTTTCTCTATGTGTTTTTCTTCTCTTCAATATGCTGTTAACAATTAATTAACGATTTGTTATAAACAATTTATCATAAACAAATTCTTGCGAACTCATATCATCTTATTTCGTCAAAAAGAAAAAAGAATTCGGATTGTAACTTTGATTCATAAAATTACACGAATTAATAAATGTATTAACAAACAAATTCCTTTATTTTTTTTTTTTTTTTTTTATTACCGAAGAAACAATTTTTTTCTACACTATTAATAGCCACTTCTTTCATTTACGTAGGAATATCCAAGGGAATAAAGATCTCTTAGAGATTTTAAATAAATATGCAAAGTTGGCGATGAATAAGCGTGGAGTATGCGCTTATGCATAAGCGCATTAAAAAAGACCCAGCAACATTAATGGCTACTCGAATATCGAAAATGTGGTGCTAAACGATTTCAAAATAAATATTAGACATCAAAGTGCTCTCTATCTCTCTATCTCTCTCCTTTTCCCTTTTACATTTCCAACTCGCAATGAACTGTAATTAGTGGGTATATTCTGCAAAGCTCTTTAGTTTTCCTATCCCAAAGATTTCAAAGGTTTACCTCCATTAGTTTCTTGCGACCTCAATTCGATGTTTCTGAATTGCTATAAGATATATTAGATATTTTTTGAACTTTAATGAAACTTTAAATTTATTTTTACTCTTTTTGTTCAATAATGCAGTAGTATGCATCTATGAAAATAATTTGTTATTCTTTTTATAGAACAATTCAATCTAATCCAGCAATTTATATATATATATATATATATATATATATATATATCTGAAATAAATTAGGAATATTAATAATAATAATATCCTTATAACATTTATATTTCTTATTAAAAAAAAAAAAAACATTAAAAAATTGATTACCGACGATAGTAAGGCAATTAAGAGATTAACTATTTTTTAAATAAAAGTGTAGGATCTAATCAAGAATTCGAAAATCTACGTAAATCTATTACCTCGACAAGATTTTGACAAGAGGATTTACCTAAATTAAAATAACAATGATGAAAAGAGAAATAAAAATAAAAAAAAAAATAAAAGAGAAGAAAAATCAACGTTAAACTTCCGATAGATTTTTACTGTTTATGAAACATTTAACCTTTTCCATTACACTAATACATAGAGAAAGCTTAAAGCCACACACACACATACACACAAATATACATATGTGACATCGACCTAAGCAAAAGAATAAAAAATAAATAGAGAGAGAATGAGTGAGAGAGAGAGAGAGAGAGAGAGAAAGAGAGAGAGAGAGAGAGAGAGAGAAAGAGAGAGAGAGAGAGAGAGGAAAAAATCAACGTTAAACTTTCGACAGGATGTTTTATGAAACATTTAATCCCCTCTGGCATATTCATACATATAAACTTAGTCCACTCTCTATATACACACGAAGACACACACTCACACACACACACACGAGTACGCGCGAGAGAATATAAAAAAAAAGAAAACAAAAAAAATAAGAAAAATCAATAATAAACTTTCGACAAATTTTAATGTTTATAAAATATTTAATTTCCTCTGAACTAAACCCCATACATACAAACTTAAAGACCTGCACTTAAACATCACACACAAACACACACACACAACTTATAGAAGACTGGAATGGGCTTTCGTTGGTCCTTTTGTCGAAGACCTCTTGGTCGTTCTAGGAAAGGAGGCTTTTGGGGGGTAGGCAACCCCATGAATATTCATGAATCGTGTCGTGGCAAACCGAAAATCCGTTCTCGTACAACGGTTGGCTAGTCTCACTCGTAGTCGGCTTAACGCATCAGAAAGAGCTTTCCTATGCTCCAAGCTTTAGTTCTGTAACGTTTCACGCGTTTTGTGGCCGTGTGAGCTACTCTAATTACCACCGATTGCTCCTCCGACCGAGAATGTCCGATGGCCGATGTTTCGTCATCTCTTCGACACCTCAATAACATCCCCATTCTGTTACATATATGTATCTCTCTCTCTCTCTCTCTCTCTCTCTCTCTCTCTCTCTCTCTCTCTCTTTATATATATATATATATATATTTATTTATTTATTTATTTATTTATCCGTCTACCTATCTGTTTATCTATATTTTTTCTAGTATTACTGATCAATCATTTTATCTTGATATTAGCTTTCAATTTCAACGATTAGATCAATTCTGTTATTCCAATTTCTTATTTGAATATTATTGAATTAGTGTGTGTATGTGTGTGTGTGTGTGTGTTTGTGTAAATAACACCCAAGCACACATACAAATTAAAAATAAAAAAAAATATATATAATGTTTGAGATAAGTTGTAATTTATAAAGAAATCCCACGTTTGTAATATCAAAAATATTTTCTCGATAATAAATTTTATAATCTTTATTTAATTATTATTAACATTATTTTGTATTATTATCAATATTATTCAACGAATATTTCTTTTAAATTATTATTGTTATTATTATTATTATTATTATTATTATATTAATTATATTAATATGTAAGATATCATCAAAATTAAATTATCATCATTTGTTTTATATTTATTTTGTCATTATTATCGGTACCATTTGAACTATAATTATTTTTGAATTATTGTCGATTATCCATTTGCGAAAATTTAATTTAATATAAAAGTTTATATTTTTGTAATAAAATGTTATAAGGTTTTGATTTTTTTGTTATATTATATCAGATAATTAAAAAGAAAAAAAGAATGATACGAATGACGAGGTTGTAATCCGATAAATTGTATTTTAGTACATATGTAAGTACATTGGCTGGTAATATAACGAATCAATGTTAAGGCACCATTAATGTATAAACCTATTTCAAATGTGTTAATTATTATGTATGACGGATATACGTAATTGATATCATTCCATCAATTTGATTGATCATTAATGATGTTCAAAATGGTCAGCTATTTGTAATTGTATTACCTATTAAATTTAATCATCTTATTCGTTAATAATTACACACACACACACATCGAACATATTCGTAATCCGTTCTCCTTTAATAATCATCTCATTGTTCGTCAAATTAATAATTTGAATCGATCATTTTATTGGAAGTAAAAAATACTTTCTTTTCTTTTTCCAAAAAATTCTTTTAAACGTTTATAAATTTATAATCTAAAAAACAAGAAAAGAAACAGAAATAAAATAAAATAACAAAATGAATTTTTAATCGCAATCATTCGATCCCCCCGTAAGGATACAACGAAATATTCTGATCATACCAATTTCCAATTAGAATCGATTTAGAAATACATTTATGCGAAAGCGTATGTTATAACGTTTAAACATGGAACAGTTTAGAATCAAACAAGAAGAAACGAGAGTATGTTTGCGAATGACCACCGAACGAAATGATACATTAGTGATATATTTCGATTCGCTAAACACACTTCGAAAGTCGTTAAGAATTCGCTGAGTAAATGACGATAGAGATAGTGATAGATAGATAGATAGGGAGAGAGAGAGAGAGAGAGAGAGAGAGAGAGAGAGAGAGAGAGAGAGAGAGAGAGAGAGAGAGAGATGAAAACTCGAGCTTCCTATTCTGTTTGCTTAGTCAGGAGTAAACTCGATAGTATCGAAAGGTTCCGAAGGATTATTGTACACGCAGGGAATTCAAAGCGTAAACGAATGGCTCGAATCAAAGGTGTTTCAAATGGCATCGAAATAACATGAATTTCTGTGTAATCGATAGACTCTCTCTTTCCCTTTCCATCTCTCTCTTTCTCTCTCTCTCTCTCTCTCTCTCTCTCTCTCTTTCACTTTTTTGCTTTACGTCGTTTGCGGTAAAAACTAGTGTAACAGCGAAATGAGAAAGAGAGAGAGTTAGAGAGAGTGAAGAGGGGCCAGAGGGGAAGAAAAAGAGATAGGAAAGGTTATTGATTTTCTTCGATTTTATAAAAATTATAAATTTTTATTGATCTACCTTGTTAATTTGTTAAAAAAACTTTATCACTTTCATGTTGTTATTATTATAATTATAATAATAATAATTATTATCGTTATTACACATACACAATTATTACTATTAATAGGTATTATATTGTTGTTTTTATCGGTAGTAAAAAGCAAAAAGAAAATAAAAAAGAAAATGTAAATGAAGCTAATCAATATAGACAATGCAGTATTTATAGTATAATTTATATATTATAAAAAGATAATTGATTTCGTACATATTATTATAATTACTATTATTGGATAATATAAATATTAATTTAATTGTCGGTTATAGCCATTATTATTATTATTATTATTATTATTATTACTGTCGTTACTGTATGTATTAAATTCTCTCTCTTTTATTTTCACTTTTTTTGTTTTTTTTTTTTTTGTTTTTTTAAATGGACTGTTTATCCAACTCGACTTATTCTAACTGACAGAACTATGTGTTGTACTCGGTATCGTTTTAAAATACACAACATATATGTACATACATACATACATACATGCACGTCATCGGAGGGTAGGTAAACATCTCTCGCTATTGGATAACTATGTGCCTCGGCAAACTCGTATTTTCCTGTAAAGCCAACGACGTAATATGACGATAACGAGAACGTACGTGTGTTTTCAACCGTTAAGAAAAACACGTACGTTCGAAAACGTAAATTAAACGTGTGATTTACATCATGCTTTTCCAATTCCTTCCGTGGATTCATGTGTATTGTCAAATTTCGATTTTATACGATTTTTCATCGAATTCGAATTTTTGTAGAAGATTCGGTTTTCATTATTACTATTACTATTCTTATTATCATTAATATATATTTCTTTATTAATTGCCTTTCTCTATCGAACTCGGACTTTTAAACATTTTTTAATATTATTATTATTATTATTGTTATTATTATTATTATTATATAATTAATAATTTTGTACAAAAAAGATAATATTATTTATTATTTTTACATATGCATTGTGTATATCGTATGACAGTTAATTTGTTTCACCTTATTGTATCTCGTAATATATATATAAAAAAAAAAAAAAAATAAGAATTTAAAAAAAATAGAGAAATATTATAGAAGAATTATCGATCGACGTAAGTAACGATATCGTCAAGAAAAGACGATTAAAAAGAAAGAAAAAGAAACGACTTTACGATATAAACTTTTTAAATATACAAAAATATTGGGGAAAGATTATATGAAAATTAGGGAAAAACAGTATTATCGATAAAACATAAATGATAATATTATTGAAAGTTTTAATATAATGCATAACGATTCTCTGCCCGATCACGCATATACACGCATACACGCGATACATCATCGTTTTATATCATACGATGTGTAACATTGAAATTCTAGAAGAGAGCTCACGGTCTGTTTAATCGAAAGCAAATATCGATAGTGGTCGACCACAAACGATATTTTCCTTTCGCCTTCGTCATCGTGCGTCATTCAAGCCGATTAAAAACTGTAGAAAGAAAATAAAAAATAATAAAAAATAAATTCTAACCTTACACCCTGTGGATTAGTAAAGCCACGACTTATGCGTGCACGACACTCATGTACGCGCATACGTGTACAATGGAATATTATTATTACACATTATTTTTATTAATAGTCGTCAACAATACGTACGAATCTCCATCTCGTTCAATATAAGTGGGATCTTACGAAGTACGATCTCGTCAAACGGAGTGACATTCGTTTTTTATTACTTTTCTGTTTTTCTTATTTATTATTACTATTATTATTATTTCTTTTTTGTTAATTTTGGTAAAAATTACTAAAAAATCAATTACATAAAACATACATATAAGCTATCAAAGTATGAATCTTTTCGTTGAAACGAAAGTCAGTCATTCGGATAAACATTTTAAATAATTGTACCTTTTAATTAACTTCCTAATTAGACATTCTCTCCTTCTCTTTCTTTCTCTCTCTCTACCCCTCTCTCTCACTCTCTCTCTCTCTCTCTCTCTCTCTCTCTCTCTCTCTCTCTCTCTCTCTCTCTCTCTCTGTCTCTCTCCATCTCTCTTTCAATTATTCCTATTCTCTTTATCCAAGTGGAACTCGTTCTCTCAACGATGTCGAAATTAAAATTCAAGCATAATTAAACAAATCTTATCAATGATTTCACTAAGAATAATAATTATGAGAATAATAATAATAATAATAATAATAATAATAATAATAATAATAATAATAATAATAATTACTATTATTATTATTATTATTATTAACTAATAACATAATAAAGATAATAATAATAATAATAATAATAATAATAATAATAATAATAATAACAATAACAACAACAATAATAATAATAATAATAATAATAATAATAATAATAATGATGATGATATTAGTAAATTTTAAATTCCTTTTAATTACATAATTCCATAGGTAACAAATACAAATGGACGCCAATTAATCGCGACTAAAGTCGACATAAGAGTAATTTTTCTCAACGATACAGTACACATCATTCGGACAATACTTTCTCGTTCGCCTACCTTAGTTACAATCGATTTTTTTCTCGACTCTTCGTTGAATCCCCCTTTCCTCTCTGTCTCATTTATTTCGTCTCGATCTTCGTCCTCGTTCCCGTCATCCTTTTCTTTCTCCTCCCCTTTCTCCTCTTCGTTTACGATTTTTTTCCTTTTAGTTCTAACCTTCGTTTCTCGTTCTTCGACGTGACCTTTGACCAGACCGTTCAAACCTTTGTAGGATAACAATCGGCACACGTCACTGGTCAAATCTGGAAGTCGACTTTTCTGTTCTGTTCGATAAAATCTGTGCCTTGGCATTTTTTTCTTCTCTTTTACTATCAATTCTTCCTCTTCTTCTTCTTTTTCTTCTTTTTCCTCTTTTTCTTCTAAGTATGCGTTCCTCTCTCTCTCTTTTCCTTTTTTTTTGTTTCCTTTTTGTTTCACTTTATTCACAATGTCATTAAATCTTTTGCACCGACACTAATCACCACCACTAATTGTTATTATTTCCGCGTCGCAAAGAGTTTGATAGGTTTGCATTATTCGATTTATATCATAATGATTGGATAACATTTTCGTTTTTATATAATATTTGTATTGTTTTAATCAATTGTCGTCTTTGATATATCATTTGGTAGAATTTTTATTTTTATCTTTATTCTCATTTATTTTCTTTCAATTTGGAACTATTGTAATTAATAAGTCAAATAAATTATTAATTACTTTCCGATGAGCTCTCTTTATCGTCTCATATTTTCTAAAACGACGGATTAGATTTTTTTCGCATTGGTATCGACGTTAGATTTTCATCGGAATCGAGAGTCCTTGAAAATGGTTGAAATATTGCGAGATACCTTTGGTCCGTGAAAACGTAGAAAATTCTATCGAATTTCTTTAAAATTGATAATCAGTTGGAAAATATCTTGGAATATTGTCGCGATCGAATGTAACTCAATTGGTTGTAAAAATCGAAACAATTTTTAGGGTACTCTTTACTTTTGATGGACGGTCTATGTTATTCGAAATTAATTTAAGATTTTAGTTCGCGTTCCTTTTGAAAATATTTTTATAACCAAGAGGTCGATTTTGTTCTATGAAAATAGGACGTTTTGAATACTGTTCTCTTTTGATATATATTAGAATAGAAATAGAAACGTTAAAGAGAGAAAGAGAGAGATATTGTAAAGAAGGACTCAAAAGAAATATTTCGATAACGAGTGTGTCAAAAATTAATAATTATGTCACATTTTATATGTATCTTTAAATTAAAATACAATTAATTATTCTTTTTCCCTCCCCAATGATTCACATTATGACTGGATATTTTTCTAAGTCACGGTTGTACGTACATACGTGAATGATAAATGTATAAATAATTAATTCCAACTCGACACGTGTTTCCGATCTTACGTCATTCCATTAAAAACAAAAAAAAAAAAAAAAGGAGAAAGGAATAAAATAAAATAAAATAAATAAATAATAAATATTCGGTGTTATTAAAAATTAAAACAAATTGTGGCGTTCGTTGTAGTATACATTTTTTTTTTTCTATCAACACAATAAATCTTCAAAATACCTCCAAATATTATTTTCTATGTTATCGTACATAATAAGTGTCTAATTTGTATTCGACGCGTGTTTCTAATCTCACATCATTTCATTATAACAAAAAAAGTGGTACACAATTTTTAATTTTCCCAGTTTTAATTAAAATTCGAATTAATTATAGTACGTATATATATATATATATATATATATATATATATATACACATATATACACGTTAGTTTACTAATTTGCTAATCGAAATAAAACGAAACGTGTGTGTCCGTGAGTGAGAGATAATGAGAGAGAGAGAGAGAGAGAGAGAGAGAGAGAGAGAGAGAGAGAGAGAGAGAGAGAGAGACGAACAATATATTATAACTCGATGATCTCTACCGCAAGACTGAGAGAGAATCATCGAAAGCAACTCGATCGAAGCTTTGGCTCGAAGCGTTTAAAAATATCCGCTTGTACTCTCGAACGAGGTCGTTTCGAGATGAGACTTTCGACACGCTTGGAATTTGTGTAATTTTCATACTCCGAAAAAAAGAAGAAATAAAACAAAGAAATGATAATAAAAATATCACAAACATTCCAAAGATATTCGATATTTATAATAATTTAAGAATTTTCATAATGAATAAATATATAAATATAATTTATATCGTTGCAAAAAAGGTAAAAATATTCATTTGCGATAATGATTACAAATGAGGCTTCATTTGATATAAATAAAAAAAGAAAGATCAATATTACATGTAAAAAAGGTAGAATCAATTTTTATATAGTTTATTTAATTGATATTCGATTACATTCATTTGTTTCTTTTTCATTAAATTAAAAAATTTCTTTAGAACGAGAATATTATTATAATGATTTTTTTTTTTTTTAATACCGGTTCCGCAATAAATAAAAAAATAAATAAATAAGAAATCAACGAAACGATTTATGAACAAATTGCAAACTTTTAAAATTATATCGAATTTCTTGCTGAAAATATAAACTACTGTATACCGGCATCTTAAAATACTAAGAGATATCTTTAAATTAATTCGAATTAATAATATTTGATTTCTCGACGATAATATCTTTCGATTTGAAATTTCAATACTTAATTAAAATTCAAAGAAACAATAATAAATAAACAAAACAATAAAAAAAAAAAAATAAAAAAAAATAAAAAGAACATATATGCACATATGTGTACTATGAATAAACATATAATCTATACATACATTATATATATATATATATATATATATATATGCGTGTGTATGTATGTGTATGTATATATATATATATATATATATATATATATATATGTATATGTATGTATGTGTATGTATATACGTTCTAGCTTTCTTCTATCGTCATCGGAGCCAAGTGCAAACCGTCTCGGCTCGCTTAATTGAATTCCATCGTAATTAAGCGAAGGTCGTGTCGTACTTCGTAGAAGAGTGGAGAGAGAGAGAGAGAGAGAGAGAGAGAGAGAGAGAGAGAGAGAGAAATAGAGAAGGAGCAATGGTTAGGGGTGAAAAGGGGAGAGGTTAGTTTATACAGAGCTTGGCACGCTCTCGAGAGAGTGCAATTAATGTCGAATTAGCTCTTAAAGCGCCATTAATCGAGCTCTCTTAAGCCGACCAAAGAAAAAGCGAGCGATCGAAAGTTAATGCCAAAGCGGGAGGAGAGAGAGAGAGAGAGAGAGAAAGAGATAAAAAAAAGGAGAGAATAGACTCTTGAGAATCTTCATCTGAATTTTAAAGAGTTTTGATGAAGTTCGACATTTTCAACTAATTTCAAGAAGACTTTCAAAAGTACGAATTAAATGATAGTTCGTATTTTAAATTAATAACTTTATGGATGTCACATAGATGGTTTTAATATCTTTGTTTTAAATATTACATACCGATTTAGAAATATTTATTTCGATAATTTGTACTTTTCTTTTATTTTCCCTTTTTTATCATTCTTTTAAAGATTAATTATAATAATTATATATATATATATATGTATATATATATATATATATATATATATATATATATACATATATGTTTAGTTAGAGTATATATAATTTGCGTATAAATTTTTCTATAATTATAAATAATGATAACCAGAAACTCGACATTATTTTCGTTTTTTTTTTTTTTATATGTATACTACAAGGGAAACGATAGAGAGAACGAAATTTTTATTAAGAAGTTATTATTATTTTGAATAATTTATTTAATTAATGTTGATAAATAATTCCTTCAAGAATACGGAATATTATTTTTGAAATGAAATATTTTCGAAAATTCAATAAAATAGTTCCCAAGAAAATAAAAGTAATGGAAAGTTTAGAATCCATTCTTTCTTTTTTTTTCCTTTTCTTTTCTTTTTGGCGGGGGAAAAAGACAGGAATAGTGATTTCGCGTAGTCAGAAAAGGTAAATGGTAAAAGGACGAGTATTAAAAGCGGCAGTAAATTCGAACTGGAGTAGAAGATTCACAAGTCACGTACGTTCGAGATATCCGAGCTTCGATCGATCGAAATCGTCGAGAGTGCCATTTGGAAAAGCTATTCGAATAAAGCGGTGCAACCGAACTGATCGTCGTAAAAGTTCCTTTAACTAGATAAATGTTCATGGTATTTTAAATGGAATCTGAAAATCCGATAATAAAAATAAAAAAAAAAAAATATAATTATCTTTTTGTAACTTTATTCAGAA
>OU427004.1:2896826-2909326 GCA_911387935.1 Dolichovespula saxonica | reverse complement strand
TCGATGGTTTTTATTTGTTTCTTCTTTTTTGAAAAAAAAAAGGAGAAAAAATAGGAAAAAATTTGTCAAAAAGTATCTCGATTCGATTCGGCTATGATAGTAAACTCGAAAAACTTGAGAGATGTATAGACGAAATATCGATGTCCGATAAAGTGATCATTTGTATCCATTCAATACTAATTGTTTTTACCTTCCTATATTAATTTTTCAAATATCCTGTTTCTAATATCGATTAAAAAATGGTTCTTCAATCAAATCTTTTCAAAGATTATCGATCAAATTTTTTCTTTTTCCGAACTATATAAGCTTAAGGTTCGTACTATAGTAAACGTAATGTAACATTATTACCTATATATTCGATAGAATTTTTAAACATTTAAATTCCGTTCTTACCGTGTATTATTTATATAAAGTATTAATATACATAAAAAGACATATCATACATACTATTAAATAAAATTCATTTATAATTTTTATCTTTATAATATTTTATTAAAAAGAAATGTAACGAATTTAATAATATTTTTCTTTCTTTCTTTTTAACATAAAATAAATATCTTATAATTGAGTATATTTTATTATGTTATTTCAATTATTATCCGTATATTATACATATTAATTACTACTTATTTATTTATTTGTTCGTTATCATAAATTATTCTTTATACAATTTTCTATCTATTATTATTAATTGTTTTGTAATAATTAATTTATTTACATTGTAAATGTGTGTGTGTGTGTGTTTGGTACGTGTATTGTATTTGACTTATTGACTTATAAGTTATTAAATGGTTTTATTGATAGAAGAAGATTACGTTTTTTTCGTGCCATTCGTAAAATATTTTTTACCAATCCTGATGTATTGTAACATGAGAGAGGAAAAAGGCAGAGAGAGAGAGAGAGAGAGAGAAAGAGAGTGAGAAAATATAGTATCTATTTGTTTGGTGTCGTACAAAAGGCAAACAATAATATAGAATACGAAGAAGGTATAAAAGAATAACAGAAAGAAATAAAATAGAATAATAAAGTAAAATGAAAAGGAAATAATAAAAGAATGAGAGAGAAAGAGAGAGAGTGAGAGAGAGAGAGAAAGAGAGGGAGTAGGAGAAAGAGAGAGGAAACATTTTTCTTGAAAAGAATAACACGAGACAATGGATAAACGAAATTTTTCACAGAATCTTAAAAAAGGGTATAAAGAGGAATTGTGTGGATAAAATTGTTATCAAACAATTAAGATGATTTTAATAATGATAGAAAAATATGATCCGAGAAAAAGTGAGAGACAGTGAACGAGAGAAAGAGAGAGAGAGGGGAGAGGGATGAAGGGGGAAAGGGGAGAATGAAAGAGAATAAGAAAGAAAAAGATAAAAAAAAAGGAATAAAAAAATGGTAATAAAAAAGAATGAACAAACGACATTTTGAAACTGTTTAAAAATGTGAGAAAGAGAGAGTGAGAGAGAGAGAGAGAGAGAGAGAGAGAGAGAGAGAGAGAGAGAGAGAGAGAGAATGATACCTAAATTTTTCAGAGACAATAGAAAAAACAATTAAAGACAAAAGACATACGAAATTTTTAAAATGATTCACAAAGAGAGAATAGTATCTATGGATATAAAATTCTAATGAAGGATAATAGTAAAAAAGATACTAATAATAATAGTAACGTGATAAAGGAAAGAAGAGAGAGAATGAGAGAGAATGATAGAGAGAGGGAGAGAGAGAGAGAGAGAGAGAGAGAGAGAGAGAGAGAGAGAGAGAGAGAGAATAGATACTCTTTCACCAAGCGATGGAATCTGGTTTACGAGTAAAAGCACTCGACTTCGAAGTCAAGGATCTACTACTCGATATTCACATACGCACAGTGGCGCACACATACACACTAATCACATATACGCAGATAAATATACATACAAAGGGAGGATACTCTAATAAGCACGCACGAATGCACTCACGCACTCGCGCACTCGCGCACTTATCCACGCGTATAAGTCTGGCTCCCTTTGAGTCGTTTGCAGGGTAAAGTTGGGAGTACGTCGAATGAAAAGTGACCGGTGTGTGCCACTAACTGCTTTATCCCATCTATATCTATTTACAATAGTAGTAGTTTGTAAGTATTTATAGTATAGTTGTATTAGTGAGTGATGGTAAGGTAGTGGTGGTGGTGGTGGTATTAATAATAATAGTGTAGTACTTCTAGTAGTAGTAGTAATTGTAGTAATTGTAGTAATAGTAGTAGTAGTAGTAGTAGTAGTAGTGGTAATGGTGGCGTTGGTGGTGGTGGTAATAGTAGTGGTAGTAGTAGAAGTGACTACTAACTCACTCATTCCTATCTACCACTACTTGCGTGAACACGATTTCTCACTGACCTACTCCAACAACGTCTGGTTAGTCACACGAGAGGAAAGCGTATCGTGTGTTCGTTCTGGTCCAGTCAACGAACGATAGATAAAATGATTCTCTTAGATCAGTGTCGCCAACGAAAAGGTAATTTTTTGATAGCCAATTTTCTGATGGCCAACACAGAGATCGTTACAATAAACGGTACGTAGATATCCACGATGGTATATAAGGTACTAATTATTTTTTTTCTTTATTGTTTTCTTTTTGTTAGTTCGTTCGTTCGTTCGTTCGTTCGTTCGTTCGTTCGTTCGCCTTGCTTGTTAGTTAATATTTCTCTATTTATATTATTCGAATATACAATATAATAATGATGACGAAGTTAAAATATTTAAAAATATTCTGAATCGTTAGTAGAATAATAAAATAAAAAATGAGAATATAAATGAACTTATATTGGAACATTAAATACATACATACATACATACATACATATATATATATATATATATATATATATATATATATATATATATAATGTATGTATAGATTATATGTTCATTCATAGTACACATATGTATATATATGTATATATGTATATATATATATGTATATATATATTACATGTTATATATGTATGTATGTGTACTTATTTATATATATATATATATTACATATGTTATATAAGTATGTATGTGTACTTATTTATATATATATATATATATATATATATATATATATATATATATGTCTTATTTATGTCACTATTTATATATATATATATATATATATCTACTGTCGATAAGGATATGCATTAAATTTAGACACTAATTGTAAGACGTATCCCCTAATTACCGTATTTCATTATCCTTTCAATATATTCTCTGTTTGAGCTCGTTTTAAACTAGGATCACGCGTACGTATCCTCAAACACTCCTATCTTCGTCGTTTCTAAAGTATACGTTGTCGTCGACGTCTACGTAGACGGTACTCAAATAAGAGAAATTTGCATTCCGTAGGTGCATCTATTTCGGTCAACGACGTTTCGTCTCGTCTCGTCTCGTCTCGTCTCGTATCGTCTCATTTTGTCTACTCGCACGAATAATGTCGCTTCGTCACATGTACAACAGAGACAAAGAACCACCATGTCTCTTTCATAAAGTATCCTTTTTTTCTCTCTCTCTCTCTCTCTCTCTCACTCTCTTTCTCTTTCTTTTCATTAGATTTTTCTATTTTCAATTATTCCATTTTAAATTTTATATCATTCACAATTTCGTTGTATACAAGATTTAAATATCAATCAAAATTATCAATCGGAATTTAATATTCTAATTTTGATTAATTCTAGATTTGACATTTTCGTTCTCATTTTGCTTATGCAATTATTTCATTCACGATTTTGGTGTAATTTTTAAATATTCTAATTCTCGCTTGTTTTCGTTCCTATTTATTTATTTCCTTTTTATCTAATTATATATTAGGTTGGCAAGGATGAAATTTGTAGTTAATAATGCCTAATTGCCTTTTTTTTTTAGAAATTTTATCCTTCACGACCTGATATATATTTATTGTTTATTTAATCATAATTTATATTATATATTAATCCTTTTTACAAATTATTGTTTAATTAATAAATTGTAGTTATTTTTCTTTTTCTTTTTTCGTTTTAAAGATTTTTCCATGGAATAAATCAAAGCCTCTCTTTCTCCATCTCAAAGAGAAAATCTTATTACTAATAAGATACCTTTTAATCATTTAAAGCCGCGACCGTTGCTAATTAATTAATATTATTTCTTCGTTTTTGTTATCCCTTATCTTTCTCCTCTGATAAATCGTACGCAACATAATAGAATTCGTTATATCCCGTAAAGAAAAAGAAAAAAAAATAAATAAATATGATAAAATTATAAATACCCGGTTGCAATTATATTTCTAATAATTTCAAACGCGTACGTACGTAATTACGTTATTACACGAGGAGAATGTAATATTAAAAGGAGAATAAATTAAAAAAAAAAAAAAATAGAAAAAAGAAAAAGTAAAAAGTACGGAGTTGATTTAGTTCTCTGAATAAAAAACAAAAAAGTTTTAGATAAAAATGACTATTCTATCCTACTTTTTCTTCCTTCTTTATCTTTTTTTTTCTTCTTTGTTTTTTTTTTCTGCTTTTGTTTTAATCTCATTCTGAGTTCGTCGACTTTTTCCTACCTCCCTCTAACTTCAGAAAAAATTTATACGTATAGTTTTCTCTCTTGTTCTCTCTCTCTCTCTCTCTCTCTCTCTCGCTCTCTCTCTCTCTCTCTCTCTCTCTCTCTCGCTCTCTCTTTCTCTCTCTTTCTCTCTCTTTCATTAGAGAAAACCGTATATTATTAAAAGAAGAATGTTTAAATTTGCTATCGGTATTACTAATGACGAACTAACAATCACTCATATAACTTTATAGGAAATAAATAACGCTAACAACAACAACAATAATAATAATGATAATAATAATAATAATAATAATAATAATAATAATAATAATAATAATAATAATAATAATAATAATAATAAGAAAGAAAAAAAGAATATAAAACACGACCGAGTTTCAACTATCATCATCATTATTATTATTACTTTTATTTCCATTTAATATGAGAAGAGTAATGTAAAGACGATTAATGAAAGAAGAGGGGAAAAAAGGATGAGATAGAAAGAAAACGAAAAAGTCATAAAAATGTTTCCAGTATTTCCGACGTTTGCTAAGGATCGTTAGAAACGAAACGTTTTTAACGAAATGCGAATAATCTCTGATGAAACACAGAAAAACAAAGAGACAGATAGACAGACAGATAGATAGACAGATACAGAGAGATAGATAGATAGATAGATAGATAGATAGAGAGAGAGAGAGAGAGAGAGAGATATCCGATAATCCTTTGCTGAAATGTTGAATCCGAACGATTAGTTTCACGTAGCTAGATCGAGGATACGATCCATTATGCTACGTTTCCATGATGCGATCGAATGAAAAACATTTTCGTAGTACGAGTCGATCGAGTATAGAGAATGATCCTACCAATATAACGATACTTCGTTCTGTATCTTTTCTTTATCCTTTTCTATTTTTTTTTTTTTTTTTTAATTTATCGTAGTAATTTAACGGGTGATCCATTGGTAATCGAATCACTTTGATAAATATTTTCTTTCGTCTTCGTAAAGATTTATCGTTTTTTCATTCTTTTTTTGGATTTTCTTTCTTTCTGTTCTTTTTTTCTTTTTCTTCTTCTTCTTTGAAATGACGTTGGATTCATCGATTTTTCTTTTCTATTTTTTTTTTTTTTCTTATATTTTAACATTTCGTTCGCTTGATCGTTCGTTCGTTCGTTTATTTATTTATTTGTATTTAAAGCCATGTATAATGTTAAGATTAAAAAGCAGATTTTATATCTGATTGATTTTTTAGATATTATATTAAAAATATTTAAACCATTGAAATGTTCGATCTATATGGAATATCGTTGTATTTAGAGTATTGGGATACCCGTTTAAGGTATCAATGCAATAATATATACATAGATCAATTCATATAATATAAATGCTTCGAACGTTACAATCATGAGACAAATGTTTTTTATTATTCAGTATTGAAATTTTATTATTCAATAAGAACAAATTCGATATAATATATATGAAGAATGAAAAATGAATACCTCGTAGTAAATAATTCATAATTTTTCCATGTCAGCTTTTCCATTGTTTCATTCGAAATAAAATACATTTAATGAATTAAACTGCATCGCAGTAAACTAAATAAACTAATTAAATAAATAAAATGTACGAATATTCGTATTAATTAAAATGTTTTAATTATTTGGGAACAAAATAGATGAGAACGTTAAAACACTTGGATATTTTTCTTTGTAGCATAGAATAATACATACATACATGCATACATACACACATACATACATACATATATATATATATATATATATATATATATATATATATAAACATTTAATATACGCACTTGCGTTTCACGAGTTCTCTATTACCATTCTACTGATTATTATTATTTCTATTCTATTAATTTTACTCTCGTTTGTACAGTTATATTTTAATTCGTATTACTACAATTATTAATACATTGGACATATACTGCTGGAAGATACACGTACATGTTCACATACGTGTCCGTGCGTTCGTATATATATACACATACATACATACATACATACATATAAACATACATATACAGAGAAGATATCAAAGAACACAATCGAGATGTAGTTAAACATCGTTCTCTCTCTCTCTTTCTCTCTCTCTCTCTCTCTTTCTCTTATATACAAAGGGTTGACCCTATTATTCAAACATCAAACCCGTGCACTGAATCATAATATCTCTGAGAATTCTGTTTGTTCACGTTAGAACACCGATCTCACTCGACAATGTTACCTTTTGATGTACTTATTGAAGCATATAATTCAATTCGTCATACATGTATGCGATACTACTATTATCAAAAAAAGAAAAAAAAAAAAAAAGGATTTTTATTAATAATTAAAACTGAAGAATTTCGCCGGAATATATTTAAATGGAGATATAAATGATCGGATTTGTTTGTAAATAATATCAAATTGTTTCCACCGAACGATTATTATCGATATTATTGGCTAAAGCATTTTTCTGAAAGTACAAATCCAAAAGAAAAGAGAAAAGAAAAAAAAAGGAAAAAAATGTCAATATATCTCTACAAATAACATAATAATCGTAATAAAAATTCTTTCCAAATTTTTCTATCGATCTTTTGAAATAATTTCAATGAACAAATTTGTATGATTCTTAAACTTTCTGTTAGTTTAAATTATTATTGTATACATTATCTAATAAAAAAAAATATTATATAAATAAAGCGTATATACACAGTGAAATAATTATATTAGTATTATTATTTGCTATATTCTATATATACATTATATATATATATATATATATATATATATATATATATATATATTAAAAATCGATTATTATATTAAAAATTCTGTGACGACACGGTTGAAAATTTTGCCCGAATTTTATATAGTCTACGTATATTACTGGGATACAATCTTAAAAAAGGAAAGAAAAAAAAAAGAAAAAATCTCACACATGGGATAGGAATGTACGAAATGTAGGGAATACGAAATGTCGTGTCTGTGTATACACACGTACGAATTGTTACGAATACATATACATAAATCTATATACATAATATGAATACTCGTACATACGTACTTACGTACGTACATACATATGTACACATATATGTACCTACGTACGTGGCAAATATCACAAAGGACCTGCTCGTTCCTACGTTCCCTGGCAATACTCCAAAACGTCTTTGACTTCTTCTTCTTTAAATAATTATTAACGCCGAGTGCATCGACGAAATATTTTTAAACGCTTTGTTTGTTATTATCAAAGTCGTTCTGATACGCACGTTACCTTTTTGACTTTGATCAACTAAATATACGTATCGAGATCTATGTTAACGGGTTAAACGTTATTTCGGACGTTAGAAAAATTATAGAAGGAACAATTTCGTGTACAATTTATTTTTTATATACTCGTCGAACTACTTGGAAGTTAAATTTTTTTTGTAATTAGGAAAAAGAAGACCAATAATATTATTTCTTTTTCCTTTCTCGTCACGTAATTTTTTATTTTTTAATTTATAGCGCGTAATTGTTTTAATTTAGAAAGAGTAAGGACAACGGAGAAAAGTTTTTTACTTTTAAGCGAAAGTACTTTTGAATTTTTGATTATGTACTATAATTAATAATATATATTAGTTAATATATATTGGTCATTAAGTTATTGTGGTTATTGAGAAGTTCTGTCAGATATAAGCAATCGTTTTTAAATAAAAAAAAAAAAAAAGAAAGAAAGAAGAAAAACCAATTCGCATAAATAAAATTGACAGAGCATTTTGCTATATTTATTATAATAATAATAAGATATTAATTAATTAAATAATAATAAAAATATAATATTATCTCTCCTTCAAGAAAAACTATATTATTATACACATTGTATATATATATATATATATATTTTCAATTTCCATAAAAAAAAGGAAAAATAACAAAATTATTAATTCCTTTCAATTCACTCTTCTTCAAGAGTAATAAAATACAATAACTTCTTTAATACTTTTAGTTCGTTCGCTTTTTTACATAAAAACTCAAACAATGATAAAATAATATTTTAAAGGACAAACAAAATTATTGATTGCAATCAATTCAGCATTATTCAAGTGAGTGGCTCAACAACTTGGTTGACTCATTTAGTTTCTTATCTGTTTATTTTTTAGTACGTACGTAGTTCTTATTTCATTAGTCATCTCTCATCTAAAAGAAACACGGTGTGTTTTAAAGTACTCATTTCGCGGCTCGTGGACACTTTCGCGAGACATTTTCGTGCTGTTATTTCAAGACATAAAACGAGCAGATAGAGATAGAGAAAGATAGATAGAGAGAGAGAGAGAGAGAGAGAAAGGGTAAGAGAGAGAGAGAGAGAGAGAGAGAGGGTGAGAAAGGGTGAGAGAGAGAGAAAACAAGAAGGTTGCCTTCTCCCTCAGTATCTTATTCTTCTTCTTGTTCTTCTACATCTCGTAAGATGGCGTCGTTTATACGAGGATTAACGTAAACACGGATTAAACCGACTAACACGTTGGAAATGTGCTGCTTTTCCTTTTAGGAAAATGTCCATCGTATATCCCTTCTCGTTGAAAATGTATTATTAACGTGGAGTGCGTTATATGTATATTATTTTTCATTCGCCACATATTCTTAATCCGCTAATATTAATAATAATGAAATATTTTCCTCGCAAATTAATTAAAAACTAAAAAAGTAATTTTTGATTACAATGTTCTCTCTCTCTCTCTCTCTCTCTCTCTTTTAATTGAGATTATATATTTATTATTTTAATTCAACGCTTAAAGGCAACGTTGAAATAAATAAATGATTAAAATTCGTCGAATCGATCGAACATAACGAGATTGAAGATTTTAATAAAGGAACAATCATGTTAGTCATTATTAACGATCGTACGCTTCAATATCTTATCGAAATGCGATCGGTCGATCGTTTAACGAATTATCAACGATACTCCGTTGATAACGAAAATGAGATCGAACGAATATTTTTTGGCGAAAGATTTATCAAATCGATGTTACTTCGCGTTCTTCATTTTTTCTACGATCTAATCGTTCGAATGAATTAAATACCGTAACCGATCATTGTCCATCGAAAATCTAATCCTTATAAATTATCGACACGTTATCGATCATATTTGACTACTATTATTACTGTCCGAAATTCTTCGAAAGTTTGCGGGTAACTTTTTCCCCTTTTCTTTTTTTTTTTTTTTTCGAGGATGAATTAGGCGGGAATTTTCAAAGATGGGCCCGAGCGGTTGGCCGTTAAAATGAAACTTCGTTATTAACTCGATTCATCGACTTAATTCGCAGTTTACCACGCGCCCGACCCCTCGCTCTTTTCCCGTTCCTCTCGTAAATTAACGAGTTCGTCGAGTGAAATTACGGGTACGCTCGTTCTAGAGTTCAGATAGACTTTAACGTTAGAGCTAACTTGGAAAATTTTCTAGGAATTCTCTAGACTAGTAACAAATCAGAACACCTATATACGTCCATATATACACCTATACATAAACATATTCTTCGTGTTTCTTGATCGTAATATACATTAATTAAATAAGTAAAAGAAGAAGAAGAAGAAGAAGTAAAAGAAGAAGATGATGATGAAGAAGAAGAAGTAAAAGAAGAAGAAGAAGAGGAAGAACAATGATTAAAAGAAAGATGGAACAAAAATAGCGGGAAAATTCAAAAGAATTCGTAGAACAATGAAAGTATTATCGATTTAAACTATACTAAATTAAAGAAACGACTTTGATCGCTAAATGAAGAAGACGAAGAAGAAGATGAAGAAAAAGCAGCAGCAGAGGAAGAAGAATAATAATGAATGTAAATCATGAATAAGAGAAATACAAATGGTCCGGGATATTTAAACGACGAAAAACGAAGAATTATCGATTTCAATTAAGGTTAAAGAGCCGTCTTTGATCAATGACGAAGAAAGAATAATAATGGGCTTAAAAAAAAAAAAAAAGAAAAAACGAATTGAGGAAGTATAAGTTGAGATATACGAATGCCGGGAAATTAGCAAAACGAATTAGCGACGATAATGAAGGAATGATCGATAATATAAATCACGTTGAATGATCGACTTTGATCGGAGATTACGGAAATACGAAGATGATGATGATAATAATAATTAAAATAATAATAGTAATAATGAATAAAAAGTACAAATAAAAAAAAAAAAAGAAATAAAATACAACTTCGAATAAATATAGATTGTAATTCGAGAAGAATAAATATAGATTGTAACCTGTCCTAACAAAAACGATGCTTCGATCTTGAACTAAAGAAATATGATGATGATGATGATAATAATAATAATAATAATAATAATAATAATAATAATAATAATAACAATAATATTCTTTCTTATTTTCATTTAATAATAATATTTTGTTCTTCTTCTTCTTCTTCTTCTTATTATTATTATTATTTTTATTATTATTATTTTTATTATTATTATTATTATTATTATTATTATTATTATTATTATTATTATTAATATTATTATTATTATTTTTAATAACAACAACGACAAAGAATAGAATCTGAAAATAGAAGAGGTGACGTGTTATTAACGGAATAACAAAGGATTGCTCGATTTCAATTAAAATTACATAATCAAAAAAGGGAGAGAGAGAGAGAGAGAGAGAGAGAGAGAGAGAGAGAGAGAGAGAGAGAGAGAAAGGAAAGAAGACAAAAAGGACGAAAATTGGCGAGAAATTCGAACGAAATTCGAAGGGTAACACAACAAAAGAGTTATCGATTTCGAATATAATGCTAGAGAGTCGACTTTGATTCGTTACAAAGAGAAAGAGAGTGTACGTGAGAGAGAGAGAGAGAGAGAGAAAGAGAGAGAAAGAGAGGGAGAGTTTAACTCGATTGTTAATGCTCTCGTAGTCGCGTTGAAATGGCGATCCCAAAGTGCGGTGACACATAGAGGGTTGGTATAGTTAGGTATCGAGCTAACACGTGGAGAGAGTGAGAGAGAGAGAGAGTGAGAGAGAGAGACGAGTCGTGACGGTAGGAACGCGTTTGATTAAACCCCATTTATCACTTAAACCGTGTCCCGTTTCAAGCTTTTGTAGAGTTGGGATCTTTTGTCGACACGAATGACCATCCCTTCTCTCTTTTCACTCCACCTCACCCTTACTCCCACCCACAATCTCCCATTCTCTCTGTCTCACTGAAAACATCGTTTTCAGTTCGTTCCTTCTTCTTTTCTTCTCTATGAACGGGGAGTCTGTTTCTTTTATCTGTTTTCTTCCGAAAGTCATCTTGACGCATTCAAATTCGTAGTAATGTCACGCTATAGAATTATTTCTCTCTCTCTCTCTCTCTCTCTCTCTTTGCTTATTTTCGTTCTACCTTCTACTTTTTATATAAATATATATATACACAAATATATTAGGTAAATGTGTAAAATATATACATATATGTATAATAATATTGTATCGTAATGTATAATGTATAATATGTTTATTCGCGGTAAAAATAATCAAAATGTTTATTCCGTAATATAGATAATAAAAAAATCATAATTATGTTAAATATATTAGTGATATAATATAAATATATCAGTGATGTACTCTATAAGAAAATATATAAACGTATAACAATATATATCGCACGACTTTTGGATAGTAATTTACATGTACAGAGTTTGTTGTTTGTCCTTAAGACGCGCGATGTTGAAATGACTCGCTTGATTTAAGAATAAAAAAAAAGTAAAAATAAAATAAAAGAAACTTCTACGACATTTACATTGTTTGATACGAAGATGTGGATTTCATCGTGCGGTATAAATCGATTTTCTTTCCTTTTCTTTTCTTTTTTGAAAATCGAGTTGATAGGGTAACATTTCGATCACATTCAGGCATTATTATTATTACTATTTTATTAATGGAGCCACATATCTCTTTTCCTTCTTTCTTTTTTCTTTTTTTCATTTCATTTTGGCCCCCGCAATAGCACGAGG
>OU427004.1:2874326-2891826 GCA_911387935.1 Dolichovespula saxonica | reverse complement strand
TAATGACAATTAATAACTGATTAATAGAAGAGTAATAATCGGTCGGACCGTAGAAATTCACATGGGAAATAATCTCGCTTGGATCTTAAATTAATTACGAAGCTTGATTATACACGACTGAAGAAACAAAACGTTATTCTCTCTCTCTCCCTCTTCTTCTTTCTCTATCTATCTATCTATCTATCTATCTATCTATCTCTCTCTCTCTCTCTCTCTCTCTATATATATATATATATATATATATATATATATATATATATATATATATATATATATATATATATATATATATATATATATATATATATATATATGTCACTCTTTTTTTGCATAAGAAAGAAATTTGCGTAGTTCGTTTTACTTATACGATTTACTTATGTACATTACGCATATACGTTAATGAAGAAGCACGTAGAAGTTGTGCAGTATATTACATATATTATACGCACAAAAGCGTATAAAATATACATATATTATAATATAATAAATGAAATTTGAAAATCGGATATTGTATAAAAAGAAAAACTATTAATATCGAATTTTATGATGTTACACTTATTCCAATATAATCTATAATAATTAAACAATTTATATGTATATATATATATATATATGTATATATATATATATATATATATATAATATACATACATACATATATATATACCTATGTATGTATGTATGTATGTATGTATGTTGTATGTGTATGGACATATATTCTGTGCAGAGATATATTCTGTACTCTAAGCGATTAATCGAATACTGTTCCGAGTAATAAAAAAGTAGTAGCGATAGTGGGTAGTGGGGGTGGAGAGGAGGGATGTAATCAATGTTTCGGAGTAATCACGAGAGCCAATAGAAATTCATTGTAACACGTCGTAGAAATTCAATTTCACCTAATGCGTTTCGAACTCTGGACCTTCGGCAAGAACATTTGTATTTACATACATAGACGCGTACGTATGTATTGTCCCTTTTACGTACATTCGTAGATACGGTATGTACATATGTACGCATGCCATGTATATATATGTATATATATATATATATATACGTGTACATATGGTGTGTGTGTGTGTGTGTGTGTGTGTGTGTGTATATATATACATATGTATGCATGTATTATATCTATTCTAATGCCCGCGTATACATTTGTACACTGATTGTGAGCATTCTCCTCTTGTCCGTTTAATTCGATCTAATACGTTTTCTAATATTCGTCGGAACATTCCTTGCTCCAATTTCTAATCTTCGTCGAATCGGTTACGTCTCATTTATTCTCGTTAATATATATATATTTATTTATTTTCATATTTTTCGTTTGTTTAGATAAAAATGACACGTTTTGTAATATTCGTCGTTCTAATTATTATACGATTGTGTGTGTGTGTGTGTGTGTGTGTGTGTATATATATGTATTTGAGGGGAGTAGTATTTCTATATATGTATGCACATATAACGTTACGAATTAATTAACGATGCTTATAGATAGATCTGAAATTCGTAAGCAAACGTGCCAATCGACGATACGCTTTTAATCTTCGTAAATACTACTCCCCTCTCCCCCATTCGACCCGTCATACCCTTCCACCCCCCCCCCCTCTCTCTCTCTCTCTCTCACTTTTCAACATTTTAACATTTCCAGGATGAATCGTAATTGGGATTAGTTTAGATATGCACGTAATTGACTACATTGCTTTACGAGCTATTCGATTCGACGAATATGTCGGTCACGATAAAATCAAGAACGATGGTAGAGAGAGAGAGAGATACAGAGAGAGAGAGAGGAAGAGATAAATAGAGTGAGTGAATATATGAGAGAGAGATAGATAGACAGATAGAGAGAAAGAGAGAGAGAGAGAGAGAGGGAGAATTCGAATGTATTTCGAAGGACCTTACACGATCGGACGTAATTAAAATTACGATTGAAATGCGTATGTACATATTTGTATATGTATATGTATGTATAAACATATGTATTTATATACATTCACTTGTGCGTCGGTACAAGTTATTGAGTTACGTGTTAAAAAATGCGTTCGAGTGACTTGAAAATATTACACTCGAAAGGAATTTTAATGTTTGTTTCCCTTCTCCTCTTTTTTTCTTTCTTTGTTTTGTTTATTTTCTTCGTATGTAATTTACAAAAAAAAAAAATGAAAAAACAATTAATCAATGAACGTGACGACGATCTTTACAATGGTCGTCACGTTGTTAATATGATTGTATTTGTTTTATTTTCCGTTTCTCTCTCTCTCTCTCTCTCTGTCTCTCTATTGAAATAATTAAAAGTTAAAGTTTGAATAAACGGATCATTTTGAATAGTTTCATTTTTACAGCTTAAAGAATTCGAAATATGAATGTTTTTGTGTGTTTCTTAAAAGATAAGAATAAAAATGACGATTAAAGGAATAATAATATTAATGAATGTCTTTTTGATGGAATTTAATTAATTAATAACGATTAGAATTGTAATAAATGATTATTTTGTACAAATTATTTTATTATTTAAAACGAGTGTTATTTTTTTGCAATGTAAATATATATATACAAACGAATTTTTCTATTTTTCATTCATTAAAACAATTTCGGTTGATCGTCAATGAAGAATTTAATTTTCTCATGATGTATTTCCCGCTTAATTCTCATCAGTATTTATTTTCCGTTTTCTTTTTTTTTTCTTTCTTTTATTTTTACCTTTTATATTTTTATGTAACGTTACCGGAATACTCGTGTTTCGATATTTCTCATTTATTTCAAAATTTGTCGATTGAAATGTTCGACATATAAAAGTGCTTTAGATTACTTTTATTTTTAATTAAAAATAAAAAATAACAAATTAAAAATTAAAAAAAAAATGAAAAGAAGAAAAATAAATAAAATATGAGGAGATTGCGTTTACAGGGATTTACTTTGATGTCGTAATCATTTGAAAAAAAAAAAAAAATATATATATATATATATATATATATATATGCCAAGACTATCTAAACGTTAAAATGACAGGAAAAAGGAAACAAATTAATTTTTCCAGACTTTTGATGTCACTCGAAACATTCGAATTATTCGTACAAATGCGAGATATCAGGAACGGTGATACTAGCAACAACTACGTATAAACATATATGCATATATGTATACCTACATATGTATATGTATACATACTATTGCATTAATACATTCGAGCAAAATAGCTCGGTAGTAGGCAGTTAGGATCGTATTAGGATCGAGTACCGTGTCTCATTGAGCCGACTTTCGTTCAATTTCAAAGTCTCGGTAAGCGATTAGGTCATTGGCTCGATACGATGCGCGCTAAGTAGGGTCAATTTAACTTAATGGAACAATTTCGTTGCTAAATATATCCCTCTTTCTCTCTCTCTCTCTCTCTCTCTCTCATTCTCTCACCCACCCACTTGTTCACCCTCTTTATTCTAACACGTTGAAAAATATGCTTGAGGAAGTACTCGAAATATTTCTCGAATTAAATTGGAACGAACACTATGAGATAATACTTAAATGAAGAATTTTTTGCAATTTGTTAATAAAAAAAAAATAAATAAACACACATACACACACACATACATAATGGCAATATTGAGTTTTTTATTTATGATATTTTAAATTCTTCTTTTTTTTTTTACAAAAAAATTCTATAAAAGTTAAGCTCGAGAAAATTATTTAAAAATAATAATACCGTTATAGGAAATTTAAATAAATAAATTATTTTAAGATTTAAACGTATCAATATATAATAATTATTTTGTCGCACTTCATAATGATTTTCTTTAACTTACGGTATAAATTATTATCGTTATTATATCACTTCACCTAGATTAATTGTTATTGCAATCGTATATACCATAACTCACATGAATTATTATTATAATCATTGATATTTAACCCACGGAATAATTTGCAAATATTATCATTTAACCTGTAATATAAATTACCATTATTATTATTATTATTATTATTATTTTAATTATAAATTGAAGATATCTCGATTGTAACCAATAGACAATGCAACGATCGTACGATGGATTTGTTTTTAAAAATATCTTTTTATTTATTTTCTTTTTTATTTCTTCTTTACATTTACTTTCTCGGATTGAGTAAAATCATGAATTGCGAACGAAGGAAGCTGCAAAGATGATATATATATATTTTTTTTCATTTTTTTCCTTGAAAAGTACGAATCTCACGAAATCAGATATTTCGAGGACGTCATACATATCTCGTTAACATTCTCCAACGACTAGATCGAGTAGCGTGTGAATTCTGAGTGGAGTACATCGAACGAGCATCTTTCCGCCATCGTTCTCACTTTTCTTCATTCTACGTGGTAACTTCCGTTACGCAAATGACAAGGACGAGGAGGATGAGGACGAGGAAAAGGACTAAAAAAAGGACGAGGACTGGGACGAGGCGATGGAACTCTTTTGCGAAAGATTCATATTTTCCAATTCCATTTCGTTCTCCATCTCGAATTTCTAGGAAATTTTTTTCTATATTTGGTATGATCCGGTGTATATAATGTATATACCAGATATATATATATATATATATATATATATATATATATATATATATATATACATACATACATACATATATATATATATATATATATATATATATATATATATATATATATATACACAGAATGTTCCGTTTATCCCGAAAAATTGAGATATCTCGTGGGGGGTTGAACGTAGTAAAAAAAATTTTTTAGATATTTATTTTATATGACAAGACACATCGTATCGAGTAAATTATTTTTTGTCAGCTCGATAAGTGGAAAAGATTTCGAAGTCAATATCGTTTTTTCTAATATTATTATGTATTTTTCCTTTCACAAATCGATGGCATTTGTCTAGAATAATTCAACGACGTGCTTAACTTAATTTATTATTCTAAAATGTTATAAACAATACTACAAAATCGTGAGTATCTAAGAAGTATAATTTATTATCGCTGGTTGCCGGCTGTACAGTTGCATGTAATAAACGAAGGCCGAACTTATTAGGAAACAAATTTCGTTTACTTAGGACGAAAATTTGAGAGGTATAAAGGGATAACAGAAGTTCGTCCTTTGTTTAAAGCAGATATTATATTGTATTATATTCTAGAGCGAATTAAAAGATAAAATAAACATTATCGTACAATTATCGAATACAATTAGTTTACTACGTATTACTAATGAAAACGATAATAATAACAAGTTTTAGTGTAAACAAAAATACTACGCGTTCTTCGTCAAACCACTCCATTATCCTCGTACAAAAAATTATCATTAAATATTTCAAATTATGGACGAAGCGAACATTTACCCACGCAAATCGACTTTTGTATCAGGATCAATTGATATGCGAAGAGGTGTCACGAAAAATTGTTGCCACCTCCAGGTAAATTATATTCTCCTGTTCGAAAATTAAAATTATAGGAAGCGTGAAAATATTTCCCGCAAATCAGGAATTGTATCAGGAAAACATAATGCACGAAAAGGTGCCACGCGAAATCGTGCCGCTGGTAAGTTGTATTTCTCTGATAGAAAATTCAAATTACGAAAAAACGCAAAAATTTTGCACGCAAATCAAGATTTGTATCAGGAGCGCATAATGCTCGACTTTATAATGTTCGAAGAGGTGGCACGATTTCGCGTTGTCTAGAATTTTAAATAATAAGGACAATTTTTTGGATATGGGAAATGATGGCAGTGTTTAACGAAGAACACTTTATATCTCTTTTAATAGTAAAAATCTTTTATTTTCATTCATACTTGTAATACATAGAAAAGATATTCTGTTTGATAATAACAGAGATATCTACTTTATTAAATAAATTACGCTTTGATATAAAACAATGTAATATACATTAATATTGCAAGGATGAACTTCTTATCTCTCGTCTATTTATGTCGAATCGGCGACCTAAATAAACGAAATTTATTTTGTAATAAGTTCGGCCCTCGTTTACGGTACGCAGCCTAACTGCCGGCAACCAGCTATACGGGATTACACACTTTAGAATTTTTTCAAATTTATAATACAATTTGTAAGACTTTACAATTAAAAATGACCTCGTTAACAACGTCGTTGAATTAGTCTCTCACTAAATATCATTAAATTATGGAAAAAAAAATATTTAGTTCCATTAAAAAAATGTTTTTGTCTTTCACATATTTTCCATCACTTGATCTCAAAAAAAAAAAAAACGTATTGGCACCATGTGATGTGTTTTTTTTCACACCAAACAAATTTGTAAAAAAATTTTTTTTACTAAGTTCAGTCTCCCATGAGATATTCCAATTTTTCGACATAAACGGAACACCCTCTATAAACACATGTATAGTTATTGATGTTTTTATCGAATATTAGAATATTTCGACATAAATGAGTAATTATAATAAATATTTTCAATATCATTTTACTAAGAGTCGAGAGATTATCGTGTGAATTTTATATTCATCAGTACAAGTCTTTTAAAATATTAGAAAAGAGATAATTTTGTTATGAAAAATATATAAAAGATAAATTCAGTTTTATTGCTAATATAGTATTAAGAACTGTACTATATATCAATATATATATATATATATATATATATATATATATATATATATATATATATATATATATATATATATATATATATATGATATATAATCAAGACTGTACTATATATCAATATGTACTATCTATAGAGGGTGTCCCAAAAAGACTAATAAAAGTTTAATGTAGTATTTATTAAACAGTAATACATTACTAAATTACAAATATTAATTTATCATTATGTTTGTAGTCAACGAGAAAAATAAAAAAAAAATAAATAAATAAATAAAACTACGATTAATCTATACAGAATTGATTAAAATTGGAAACTACGTGGATAAAAATGGTTTCAACTTGAACGGTGTTATAAAAATTGACGGATTAGTTTGATATATAAAGTTTAAACGTTCGATGATATTTTCAAAGGAAAAGAATTATGAACCGTGAAGGATGTCGTGCGAGTGAGAGAGCGATAGAGCGATAGAGCGAGAGAGAGAGAGAGAGAGAGAGAGAGAGAGAGACTAGGAAGAAGAAAAAAACTGCTTCTTTTCCCGACTTGTAACGCGTAAACTTTTCATCGGTATCCTAAAGCAACCTTCCGAAACTCCCTGGCATAGCTGAGCTTTAAAAAAGTACGCGGGAAATCGATTACGCCTGGTCATATATCATTTTAACGCTTGGCGATGTATCATCCGACGAAAGTTTCTCTACGGTCTCGATAAAATTTAATCTTTCCGGACAGGTCGTTTCCTTCCAACATAAAATGGGGTAGGAGAAGAACGGTACAAAAATCACGATTTTTTTTCCCTCACAAGGAACTCTAACTTCGAGTAGAAAAATTAAATAAAATTTATACGTATCATTGAAACAAATTATATATATATATATATTTTTTTTATGTATATGTAACTAAAAGATAATTGTGTGTTCGAAGTACGAAATGATAATGAACGTAAATCACGCGAATATTCGTAAGGAATAATAACACCGAAAACAATGATTGAAATGATTACTTAAAATTTTGAAGCGAAACGTTAAAATAAAATTTGTTCTCTTCATCTTTGTAAATAACAAATTATACTGTTGGAAATGGATATAAAGTATGAAAAAAGAAAAATCTAAGAAAAAAATGAAGACATGTCGACAAGAGTACACGGGCGTTTCCTAGACGCGGTTCACCCATCCAAAGTAGTATAACCGTGCCCAAAGTTGCTTAACTTCGGTGATCGAAAAATGAGAACCAACATTTTCAACTTACTAAGGTCTTTGACCCGACCGGACGTCATTCTTACGATATAAGTGGTATAACTTTTTACAAAGAAAAAAAAATGGATTACTTCGTCGGAGAGAATTTTAATTCTTATTTTTATCAATAAAAGTTAGTATCACAACAAAAAAATATATATATATAAAATAAAGATAAAAATAAAGAGATAAAAAAGATGTCAACAGGATGGAGCATTCCCAGATGGTACAAGTATAATTAAATATAATTCTTAAATATATAATACATAATAAATGTGTATATAATACGTTATAAAGAAATATTTAGATAAATAAATAAATATACAAATAAATAATTAAATAAAAATATTATTATTCACAATAAGAATTATTATTATAATATTATAATCTATATAATGATCTTTATAATAACAGATAAAAAGGAGTATCACTTATCGATCGATGTCCTTTAATAAATAAGAATTGACGCGAGGATAGAAAAATACAGATGCAAAAAAAAAAAAGAAGAAATACGAAATTCACATCTTCAATACCATTTTCATCGATCTTGTCAAGGACAAAAGAAAAGAGGAAGAAGAAAAGAAAAATTGATAAAAGAAAGAAAATAAAAGATTGTCATTAAGAATACGAAGAGGACATTAAATGGACTCACCAGAAATTCGTTACTGCCAAGACTTTGATGCGATCCGGTAGGCGTGATCGCTAGATCAGCAACGATCGACGTTGAGAAACTTCTACGTGCCTGATGATGGCAACCGTGCTGGTTGAGAATCCTTTGCGTGGAATAACCGGAAGCAACTACGGGCTCGTCCTCGTTGTTGATAAGCTGTGTCGTCGTCCAAATTTGATTATCTCTGTCGGGCGATCTACCGATCGTACGGTGTTTACTAAATCTCGAAATCCTTTCAGTTTTGACCCAATCGTGATTGGGTCTCGGCTGTCTTGTGATAGTATTTAATGATTTCATTGCATTGAAACGTGAAAAACCGTCGGCCATGGCGCTTGCCCATAAATGATCTGGCAAATCTCTCGATCCTCTTTGCGTTTCGACGGATTGCCGATCCGAGGACGATCCAAGCCCCGACGTAGTCGGCGTGTTAGGATAAAATCTTCGGCAAGTGTCCTTGTTATCCTCGATATCGGTCGAGTAAAATATTCCATCTCTCGATTCCAATGAACGATTGTTATCATGAAGATTTAAAGATGAGCCAATACCCGTCGATGTCGTCGAAGTACGGAAGAATGTTTTACGTTCGTTAGCTGACGTCCAGATTTCATCGGCGATCGATGAACCAATTCCGGTTGACGTTGTTGGTGTTCTGAACGATTATTTATTTTATTTGTTTATTTATTTATTTCTTTGTTCGTTCGCTTGTACGTACTAGAATGTTTTCCTTTTTTTTTTCTTTTTTTTTTTTAATTTTTTTTCTTTTTCTTTCATCGAGCACGTACAACGATACGTCCGAGTTATTTATTTCTTTTCTTTTTGATTTCTTTTTCTTTTTTTTTTTGGGGGGGGGGGGAGACAAAAGATGCACAGATATCTGCAGGAAAATCTTTACATTTATATTTTAGTATAGATTTGTAAATTTTCTATGCGTTCCATATATAATTCTTTTTCTTTTTTCCTTCGTCTTTTGACTTTAAAAAATTATTCTTAATATCAAATTTTATTTAGTTCATTATCGATTTCAATTCGTCCAAGTTTAGCTCAATCGTATCTTGTATTTTGATATTTATACAATGACATTTCATCCAAATATATTCTGATTACAGTCTATTTTATGGTCTATAAAAATTTTTGCGAAATTTCGTGATCTGTACGACATTTATTAAAATATATACATACATATTTAATATTCGACAGTTATTAAGATGTATCGATATTGAAAAAGTCAACAGTTACAAGTTATTTCTCTATCATCGAAAAAGTTATATAAAAGAATGCTAATCATTTATTTCCCAACTCTTTTCGATCATATAAACATCCCGATCGGACTAATCGACCAATCCGATAATTCTGACACATGTCATTGTATTAAACGTTCGAAAGAAAAGAAAAAAAAATGCAGAGTAAAGAAAAGTAATAAAAAGGAATCAAAAAAAAAATATATTTATTAATACCTATGACCAATGGTTCTCTCTTTCCAAACATCTTCATTATGACCATTGGTCGAACTAGCAGACATACTGTTGACGAGACCACCAAGACCATGATTGGCATAGGAACATCTTTGAGGGAAGCCCATACCGTCGTCAAGGCCAGCAGCCCAAAGAGATTCCAAGGGTAAATCCTGAGGTCCAGTATTCGAGGTTCGATTTGCAATATCATTTGCATTTCCAAGGGTCGTCGAGCCGAGGCCATGCTTACCCCCATTTTTATTCGAGGGAAAGACTCTCTCGGCACCTTGAAGGACGCAGCACATACTTGTGCTACCCCCTTCTCCAACCTGTCCGGTTGATCCACCCTCGCCGAGGTTCACAGACCCCTCCGACCCCCTGGTACCTGAACTTTGAAGGCAACCTATCGTGACACCGAACTTTTAACCAACTACTCGGCTCACGCACGCACCCTTTCCCTATCTATTTATTTGTTTATTTTACTTTATTTTGTTTCGTTTCGTTTTGTTTTGTTTTCTCTTATTTTATATTATTTTCTTTATTTTTTCTCACTTTATTCCTTTCCTTCTTGATTTCGTTTTCAAGGAACTTAAAATTAGCACCGGGATAATCTGAAAGAATTTTCCTTTTTCTTTCCACTTTATATATGTTTCAACTTTTCCAACGATTTTTTGTTCGTTCGTTCGCCTTTTTCTTTCCTTCTGCGTTTTCTTTTTCTTTCTCTTTTTTTTTTTTTTTCGTTTACATTATGATCTTTATGATGGCTTTATTAGACTCCCTAGTCCTTTGATTTATCAATTCTGGTGATTTCGAGGTTATCGTTGTTTTATTTTGTTTCTTCGGTGGTTATCTTCATTTTTTATTCTTATTTTTTTTTTTTTAGTATTCCTCTTATTATATTATATGTATATATATATATATATTCTTTTATCTTTACGACGAATGTGATTTTGAATCCAGTGAACAGAGTTCCTTGGTCATCTAAAATGTGTTTTTACTTTTTGTTTGCTACCAACGTATTGGAGAAAAATTTTAGAGGATGGATATTTTCGATTTAATAACGAAACGATTATTATTGCTTTCTCGTCAAATATTACAAAATAAATAAATAGTAATGGAAAATAATCTCCGTTAGCGCGTCAAACGATAGACAACATTTTTAACGTTGCAAAATTTATTAACAATTAAAAATCCTAAACCGCAAATACGTGTTCTGTTATATTTCAAATAAATTCAAACGCTTCGCACAAGCTAAAGAGTAAAGAAAAAGAAACGTCTTCATAAGCGTTTAAAATGGAAATATATATATATATATTTTTTTTTACAGAATGACATTACAATTATTAATCGCGAATCGTAAAAACAGATATTCTGTTTGTTATTCGAAAGAAATTTGCAACGTTTTGGGAAACTTTGAAAAAGCTTTCTAACTTTTCTTTCTTTTTCTTTTCTTTTTCTTTTTCTTTTTCTTTTTCCTTCTCTCTCCCACTCTTTCTTTTATCTCCCATATCCATTCCCCTTATCATTTAACTCAGAAAATTTTACGTTCCCGTAAAATATCTTCTTCTCCTTGCGAAAGGGAGATGTAAGAGTCAAAAACGAACAAACAAAAAAAAAGAAGAAAAAAGAGAAAAGGAAGAGGAAAAAAGAAAGAATGAGAAAGAATGAAAACGAAAAAAAAAAATCAAAAAGAAAAAAATCAATCGGTCCTCGTTAATATTTACATATATTCGAATTCGATAAATGATGCAATTGAAAGTTGATTTTTTTTTTTTTCGAGATACACGAAAGCCTCGGTGGCATTGGTGGAAAACATCAATCGAGCTCGAACTATTCGCTAGCAGGCTTGCGTCGATTTCGTTCCTTTCACGTGTCAGCCGCAGTTGTGGAAACACGACGTTAATGAAGAGTAACGGGGGATGTGAGAGAAGGGACAGACGAACGGACAGAAAGACAGACAGACGGTTGGACAGAGAGGGAGAGGGAGAGAGAGAGAGAGGGAGAGGGAGAGGGAGATAGTGAGAGTGAAAGAGAAAGTGGGAGAGAGAAGAGGATATCAATCGTATGCAGGTACAGGCTATTCGCGATCTATAGATCAGAAGCACACGACGACGTTTCGAGTGTATCGATCGTAAATAGAATTCAAACGATATGGTATCTATACACACAGGAGTTCTATTTTAAGTAACTACTAAAGGGATGATGATGACGATGATGATGATGATGATGATAATGATGATGATGATGATGATGTTGATGATGAAGACGACGACGACGACGACGACGACGACGTCGATGATGATTATGATGATAAAAGTAAGAATAATATTTCATGTTTTTATCCTGTTCCTTCTTGTCTTTAAAATCAACTAAATCATTTTCATAATCGTATGTATGTACAAATTAAAATATATTAAAAGTTTTATTCTACGACAATTAAAGAAAATTATTTTATTCACTTCGGAGTTGAATTGTTTTTTTTTTGTTATCTTTTTTCTTTCTTTTTTTTTTCTTTCTTATTCTTAATCTCATTTCATCTCAATAATTCAAATTCGATACGTCATTGTCAACTCTTTTATTATATCGTTATTCTGTTGGATGACAAATAAGTGATGCAAAAAAGGTAAATATAAAAGTGGACAAAGAAATAATTTTAGATACTTTTATGACTTACAAAGACACCTGATGTGATAATATAGGAACGTATTATATCATTTAATTCGTCTTATCGATTGTTACTTGAAATAAGAGAAATTAAGAAATCGTTATTGTTCGAATATATTTAAAAATTTAATTAAAAAAAAAAAAAAAGAGAGAGAAAACAGGAAAGAACCCACCTGAGAAATTAATTCCAATCTATCATTTCTGACAAAATATTTATATTTAATCAATCTGTCGTCGTCCTTTCTTTTCTTTTTCTTCTTTTTCCATTCTCTTCAATATCTCCTATATGTAATTTATACATACATACGTACGAACGTATTATATCATTTAATTCATCTTATCGATTGTTACTTGAAATAAGATAAATTAAGAAATCGCTATTGTTCGAATATATTTATAAATTTAATTAAAAAAAAAAAAAAAAAAGAAAATAAGAAAAAACCCATCAGAAAAATTAACTCCAATCTATCATTTCCGACAAAATATTTATATTTAATCAATCCGTCGTCGTCCTTTCTTTTATCTTTTTCTTTTTCCTTTCTCTTCAATTTCTCATATATGTAATTTATGCGCACATACATACATACGAACGTATTATATCATTTAATTCATCTTATCGATTGTTACTTGAAATAAAACAAATTAAGAAATCGTTAAATTTAATTACAAATATATTTAAAAATTTAATTAAAAAAAATAACTACATAAAAAGAAAAAAAAAGAAACAGAAAAAAACCGACCAGAAAAATTAATTCCAATCTATCATTTCTGCTAAAATATTTACATTTAATCAATCCGTCGTCGTCCTTTCATTTTCCCTTCTCTTCTTTTTTCTATCTCATCAAATTTCTTATATATGTAATTTATGCGCACATACATACATACACATATACACACACATATATACATACATACATACATATATACATACATACATACATACACACGCACATACACACACACACACACACACATATATATATATATATGTATGTACGTATATAAAATTTGTTTACCGCCTTATCCGACAAAGTATATTAACCTATCGGTGAGGGGGCTCGATCCGTCCAAAGGAGTTTCCAATCGAATTATCAAAAGCTACGAAATTCGTTTTATTGGCCGAAACGCATTCGCCGTAATCGATTCTAGATAGGGGGGTGGGAGGTGGGAGGGGTACAGGGCGAAAGCGTGGATGACGAAGCTGCGGAGAAGAACGGGGGGGAGGGCCTCACGAGGGGTTCGGTGAGTCGGGAGGGTGGGGACAACGGCGGCGAGAGGTCGGAAGGGAAATAGGAGGAGATGTGGTTAGCAGGAAGACTGGTAGGAGGGTGGGAGGGAGGGCGAGGAGGGAGAGAGGGTGAGAGAGAGAGTAAAAGAGAGAGAGAGAGAGAGAGAGAAGGGCTGATGATTTATCGTACGCGCGCACGCCGCCAAAACCCGTCGTGTCCCTTGTCTCTGACAGAGATTTACGAGGAACAACGGTGCTGGAGGACAACGTGCTCGGCAATTTTCTAACAACTGTTAGAGACTATCTTTGTTAATGAATAATTTTTCTCCGAGTTTTTTTTTTCTTTCTTTCCTTTTTCACTCGCTCTCTCTCTCTCTTTTTCTATTTTTTTTTTTTCTTTTTTGTACAAATTTTCCGTCCTCTTTTTTCGCCAACCAGCTCTTTCGTTTCCTTATTCCTCTCTTCTTCTTCTACTTCTTCTTTATCTTCTTCTTCTTCTTCTTCTTATTATTATTATTATTATTATTCTCTTAATTATCTAGCAAAATTGTACGTTCCCGTAGATATTATTCCCTGCGCGTTGGTAAAGAAAGATAAAATGTTTGAAATTTCTTTCTTTCTTTCTTTCTTTCTTCCTTCTTTTTGCTTCTCTTTCTTTCTATTTTCTTATTCTTTTTCTTTAGGGCATATTCGCGATAAGCCCGCTCAACCCACCAATCGCGACGAAGCACTTACTTACTTATGCTACACGCGCTAACGTCGAAACTTCGTTTCGTTATGTTAAAGAAAGCATTTTTATTATTATTGATTATCAATCGATCGATAAAATATTTTCCTTTATTTCTTTTTATCTCCTTAACAAGCTCGCAATTAAGAGAATTATCACATAGGCCATGGTAAATTTAGTATATTAATGGAATGGTTTGTTTATTCGTTTTGTTTTGCTTTTTACTTTTTTTTTTTTTTCATTCTTCGTTTATATGTTCGTTTGCTCATTTCGCATTTATATCTTTCTTTCATAGTTATTGCTGTATAATTTTGTTCGTTATGCTTTGAAATTTTTAATTTAATACGCACAGGCCGAGCTTCTACTCGTCATCGTCTCTCTCTCTCTCTCTCTCTCTCTCTCTCTCTCTCTCTCTCTCTCCATCTATCTCTATCTCTACCATAATGATTTTCTTCTTACTTTTTCTTTTTTACTATTCGACTTCAGTAAAAATTCAGATCTTAGAAAATGTGAGCGAGCAGATGTTATGAGCGTTTTAAATAAAATTGGTCGGAAATTTACGATAAAATCGATCCATTAATGGACTGTATGAACGAGGAGAGAGACAGAGAGAGAGAGAGAGAGAGAGAGAGAGAGAGAGAGAGAGAAATAAAAAGGACTTAACATTCTCTTCGATATAAATTTTATTTATACTTTTAAAGCTTCGAAGAAACCATTCTAGTATGATGTAACTTGGCATGTAGTTAGGAATGTTAAGAAAAATGTATAAAACAAAATTTAAAATAAATGAAAGAACGAAAGAGAAAAAGGGATATGAATATACATGATAAATATAAATATATATGTAAATATATATATATATATATATATATATAAAATGTGTAAATGTAATAAAAATGTTCGAACGTGAAATTTCACGTACGTGATTTAAAATATATTTTACCAAAATGCATTACAATTTTATGACGTCCGTTATAATGGTTTTACGAGTCGATAGCAAAAACTGTTATCAACGACTTGCATGACGGAAAAAAAGAGAGAGAGAGAAATAGAAACTAAGAGAGAGAGAGAGAGAGAGAGAGAGAGAGAGAGAGAGAGAGAGAGAGAGAGAGATGTAAATGAAAGAGAACGAAAAATCGATCCACTTGACAACGCGTCATGCATTATGATAATAACAATGATATATACGATATATAGATGATAAAATAGATAGAAAAGAGAGAGAGAGAGAGAGAGAGAGAGAGAGAGAGAGAAAGAGAGCGAGAGATAAAGATAGAGAGAATGATATAGAGTTTGGACAATAATTTCACGTCCTATCTCATTTTCACGTCATTCTCGACGGCCACGTCGAATAAAAGCTTCCATTATTGCGATGCATTAAATGGAGATACATATATATGTACGTATGTGTAAGTCATGAGTTTGAAGGAAATACGATAATTAATATGAACGAAAATCATATTGATAGACCCAAGTGTGATATAATGTGTGTGTGTGTGTGTCTGTGAGAGAGAGAGAGAGAGAGAGAGAGAGAGAGAGAGAGAGAGAGAGAGAGAGAGAGAGAGAGAGAGAGGTAAAAAAGTTCTTATTAACATAAGTAAAAAAACGGATATTTTTGTTCAAACGAATGCTTTTTTATCTTAAACTCGTATCGTCTCGAATATTTTATAGATTAAAAATAAACTGCGTTTAAATATGTATTTGATATGTATTTAATTGTTCATTAGAATGTTGGATAATAGTATACGTTGAACGAACAAGATTTTATATGTATTGGAAGAATATTTTTTTTTGTATTTTTTTATATTAACATTTATAACGATTACGAATAGCTGTTCAAATAATTCTTAAAATATAGGATATTGCGCAAATACAGAGTGGTCCAAAAGTTTCCTACGTGGTTCGAAACGTTACAAATAATTTTGAACATACGTATTACGTATTTCCTTCAGGTGAATTTTTGTAGGTTCATAGTTCGTAATTCGTAATTTTACAAGCAAGTCTTGTAATATTAAGATTTTAATAGAAAAAGATAATTAACCTAAGGGTTATCAGGGTTAGAATCATTTCGCTCACGTAAGATAACTTTTGGTCCACCCTGTAGTTTTATCGAAAAACATCGTGCATATGTATGTATGTATGTGTGTGTGTGTGTACGTGTTTGTATTCACGTAAATACGTATGCCCCGTCGATAAAATAACGACAAATTTTATCTGAACGATTATTACAGGGAAATACGACTCGGCCGATAAAACTCCGTCGATATTTTCAACATTGACGTACATATGTATTTATATACATATGCATATATATATATATATATATATATATATGTGTGTGTGTGTGTGTGTGGTTTTTTATCTAACTTTTATATAAATATTGTATTATCATTAAAAAATATTATCAAAGATAAAGATGAATAGACTATGCAAAATTTGTTATTAATTGGTATCATAAAAATAAATAAATTATGTACGCGTATATTATGTATCTACCGTATAAATATATATGAGATAAAAGAACTGTATCCTTTTTTTTTCTTAACTAATGTATTATCAACGTTCCGATAAGAAATACACGCATTGAGACGTGAAGATCATTAACAATAATATTTCTGTTGGTTTGTTGTTTACGTTTAACATGTATATATATATATATTGCGAATTATTAATAACAATTTAATAGTGAAATATCACGCAAACGAGGTGTTATAAAATGAAGGTACTTAACAATCATTTGAATTTGTTGTTTTTGATAATTCGTGAAAATATTCGCGATGTTTGCAATACGATGTAATCGTACCGTACGTTGAATAATTAATAGCTCTTCAATGTTTTTCTATCATCGTAAATAATGCGCGTTTGAAAATCTTGTTACATTTGGCACAGTCAATAACTTGTTTGTTATGAAAAATGAAATTTAATAATGCTTAAAAATGTGCGCTAACGAATCAAGAGATATTT
>OU427004.1:2851826-2869326 GCA_911387935.1 Dolichovespula saxonica | reverse complement strand
ACGCGATACTACTACTACTACTATTACTACTACTACTACTACTACTACTACTACTACTACTACTACTACTACTACTACTACTACTACTACTACTACTACTACTACTACTACTACTACTACTACTACTACTACTACTATTACTATTACTATTACTATTACTACGAACAGCTGTACTATGCGAATTATGAATGAAAATGTTTAAAAGGCGATATCTCCGGAACGAAAAGTCGTAGAGACTTGAAACAACCACAGTTTCCAACCATAATTTATTTTTTATTTATTTAAATATTGCATTAATATCGTTATAACAAAATCGATTTTGTTAATAATCTTTTAAATTCGAATATTTTCTTTGTCCTTTTCTCACGTAAATAAACACACAATCTAGAATGAAATCATTGAAATTTTTTTATCGTGATCGCGTAAAATTTTATTTTCATTTATTTAAAATAACGGACAGAAGATTTATTAATAGTCGACAACGTAGGAAATCGAATGATCGGAAACTCAAAAGATTTTTTTTTCCTTAACTTACTGTTACTATTTAGTTATTACTACTCTTACTACATTAAAATCGCATCTCTCAACATGGTTTCTCATCGATATCTGAATTTAAAAAATCTCCTAAACAAATAATTTTTCGACATACATAAGTTAATAACTTCTCTTTTGTTTTTTTTTTTTTTTTACATTGAACATTAAGCTGCACCGATCGTTGCAGCGGAATCAGGAACGTATGATACCAAAAGAAAAAAAAAAAAAAAGAAAAAAAAAAAAATTCAATTGACCCTTATATGACCTTTGTGCGAAAAGAATCAATAATGCTATATTATGGCTTCCTTTCGTACGGCTTATGTGAAGGTAGTTCTTTCGTATATCTCAAAACAAAAACGAATATATCCCAGAATATCGAAGTTATTGTTGCATCTTGTATATTATACGAGTGTGTGTGTGTGTGTGTGTGAGAGAGAGAGAGAGAGTCAGATAGAGGGAGAATTATCAAGTACATACAAGGAAATCTCTATGGATTTACTAGGGATATACTAATATGACACATACAGTCAATATCTCAAAGGAATATGTATGAAACTATTGGAGTAAATCACCAATGATAATGTTTCGTCAAATTACAGATCAAGTTAGAGGAAGAGAGAGAGAGAGAGAGAGAGGATTTGTTTTCACAACGATAACAATGCCCCAACACACTGAAAATCAACATCGATGATTGTTATCGTTGATAGACGTGTTCGGATTCCTCTTTTGATTTAACATTTTGCTGTCAAAAGCACGCGTTGCCAAAATTTTAAATTATTCTTCAATACCTTCAACGTACATATCGTACTCGTATTACAACGACAAAAAAATTGTCTGGTTTTATTAAAAATTTTGAAATCGAAAAAAATATTTTGTCTTCTTTCTTTGTCTTTTTTTCTTTGTACGTAATATTTCGATTATTTATTTTATTCGTTTTAAAATGCTTTTGCAATCGTGTGTGTATATATATATATATATATATATATATATATATATATATATATATATATATGATCGTAAAAATTATTTTAGAATGAATATAATATTTCTGTATGTGTATAGTATATTTATTTTATAATTTGGCCGAAACATTCGATGGTTTTTATTTTTAATTTTGTTATTTGCTTTTATAATAAAGAAAAAAGCAAAAGAAAAAACAAACAAACAAACATACGGAAGTATAACGAAAAAAAAGGAAAAAAAATGTTATCAAAGCAATGAAAATACATCTCTCTCTCTCTCTCTCTCTCTCTCTCTCTCTCTCTCTCTCTCTAAACTATTTCATTTTCGTTTCATCATCGATTAATTTTTTCACGACAGTCGACAAAAAAATATTTCATATAGTATACATACCATCTCTAACATATTTTCTGCGTACATACGTATGTATATACAAATATATATATATATATATATATCGTGTGTGTGTGTATATGTATTGTACAGAAAGGCCATAGCTTTGAAATGAGTATCACGTTGGACGATAACGAACACATATATACCTGCATGTACAAATACACATACACATACACACACATACACACATACACACATACACACATACACACACAGATAGACACACTCGTAGTTTGTACAAACTTTATGGAAGTTTCCGATTTTTCTAAATTTACAAACTCCGCACAGAGAAAGAGACTTGAAAGTAAAGTGGGATAGTGGGATGAGGTGAGGTGAAGTGAGGTATAGTGGGGCGATAGACGGAGTGGGATGAGGGTGAGGATGAAGCAGCGGATAGGAGTCGGGCGAGGGTGAAGGGGAGGATTGAAAAGGGCTTTACGAATTCAATGATGGATATCTCTACGTTCTCGTATCGGTAATCGAATTGACGATCTCCAATCGTAAAGCCAGGGACAAAATATTTCATCGTCGTGTGCAGGCGCTGCAGGATTTTCTGCATTAGATAGCTCCTACCTCGACGCACCAGTGTCGACGATTAATGGCGACTATTTTCGCGCACGTGTTATATCGTCCTTTAACACGTACCACCGTAACTCTTATACGTATCAGACAAACTTTCAAATACTTTAACCCTAAAATATATTTATTATTTCTCATACATTTTATATTTTATATTATTATTATTATTATTATTATTATTATTATTATTATTATTATTATTATTATTATTATTATTAGTATTGTTAATAAATTGTAGTCATGTAAAAAACATTATTAAAAAATTCTTTAAGAATGGTTATTTAAGCGTAATTTTAACGAGAAGGATATATATTATTATACGAACAACTTGTTTTTTTATTTTTTAAATAATATAACTAGATTTGATTTATATTTTTGATAAGAATTAATTAATAAGATCAATGGCATAAATATTTGTAATACGTATATGCTAATATGTATGTGCGTGCGTGTGTGTGCGTATGTATGTATGTGAAAGAAAAGTAAATATCAAAGAAATATTTATTCAGTAAAATTGTATTTCAAATAAATCGATTTATTTTTGATAAAATTTATTTATATAATTTGTGAATTACGAAATATTAAATTAAAAAGAAAATAATCGCAGAAGAAACGGATAAAAATACAAAGAAAGAGAGATAGAGATTTACTTTTGACAATAAGAAATTACGAAATAAATATTAATAATAATAATAGTAATAATAATGATAATAATAATGATAATGATAGTAATAATAATGGTAATAATAATATCAAATATTTTACATAAATGCGCGTACGCATGTGTAGGTACGTACATTCGGGGAAAAAAAAATTCGAAAAATAAAAATCGGAAAAATAGAATTTATTACAAAATATATATATATATATATATATATATATATATATATATATATATATATTAAATAAAGAAACGAGTAGAGCAGAAAATTGTTCATGTAACGTGTCGTCGCAACGAAACGGAATTTCATTTATTTTTACTATTTAATTCCTCGCACCGGTAGGTTATTTATTTTCTTTTTTCGCTTCGTCTAGCAGGTATAGGTGGGCTGGTCGGGTCGAATGAGAAAGTAAAGACAAATATTAACAAAGGTAGAAACAAAACAAAAGGAAAATAAAAATATAAAAGAGAAATAAAAAATAAAATAAAATAGATAAAAAAGAAAAATAGAGAAATAGAAAAAGGAGAAAAGTAGGCAAAGCCCCCGAAAGTAGAGAAAACAGGTAAACAAATTTATGCGATGTCGAGTAATCAGATTCCATAGCGAATGTGGTGGAAGCATCGCGAGTGATATAGACCGTTGACTTTCCCGTAAATCATCGACGTCATACTTTATACTTCCCATTAATTATAAACAAAAAATGGAGGATGTGACTCTCACGTCTACCGGTTAATCTATATCCCTGAATACCTAACAAATTATGAGCTATGCGCGTACAGCAATTACGAATTATTAATATTTATTAAGTACTATCTTGAAATTATAAAAAAAAAAACGAGATGTAGTCCTTATAAACAGAGAAAGAAAGAGAGAGAGAAAGAGAGAGAGAGAGAGAGAGAGAGAGAGAGAATCGTCTCATTAATTAATACGCTGCACGAAGTATCCGCACAAACCACTTAAATATTCTTCGTACGAAACGAATTAATCTTATCGAGCTATCGAGAAATCAATTTTATCTACTTTGTCTTTCATTTCTATTATACAGAGTATAACAAATATTCTTAGATGGATTTAATAAAAATGTTATTCACGTGATCTGAAAAATAAATACAATCGTATTACACACTTTCGTGCGATTCATCAATTTAATTTGATTATTAATATCATCCAAGGACTTTCACGTTATCTTGTATGATTATAACATTAAATAAGATATTTATATAAATACGTATATAAATATATATATATATATATATATATATATATATATATATATATATATATATCTTATTTGATATTATACGTACACAATAATTATAATTTAAATTAGACTTTCGTTAAAATTTAATAAACCGATATAAAAAAAATAGCGTTTCGATGTAATAATTTAAATGATACATAAATTAAAAATAATAATAATATCGAAGAAAAAAAATATATGTGCGTATGATAACTTTAACTATCAAATTATTTGAAATTCATAATTTAATGAAAAACTTTTTATTTAATAATTTAATAATAGGTAAATGTACAAAATATAATAATAATTTATATATATATATATATATATATATATATATTTATATATATATATATATATATATATGAGAAGAGGAAAAGAAAGAAAGACAAAGATAATAAGAGGGTGGAAAGTAAGACTCGTTACCTTGACTACGTCACGCAATATATGAATAATAAATATATTATTGCATTAAAGGGTGTTGCTAGATAAGAGAATATAGGTTGGGTTGGTACAGTCTAATCTTAAGATACCTCGTTTACCCTGGAGCAACGCATACACGTACACACGCTCTATCTCGCTCTCTCTTACTCTCTCTCTCTCTCTCTCTCTCTCTCTTACTCTCGCTCTACATATATATATCTCTCTCACACTCTGAGTAATAGCAGAGTTACTTTGAGTTAGATTAGACGGAACATATAGATGCGAACGAGCTTCTATGTCCTTAGTGAATCATTTGTCTAAGCTTCTCTAAACTCTGGAATTTCTTGCGATCGTATACGCACAAACTCCTATTATTTCCTCTTACTCTCTCTCTCTCCCCCCCCCCCTCTTTCACTTACTCTCCCTTATTTTAGATAAACTGTCACAGAAACACACACACACACACACGCACGCACACGTATGCTTGCATACGTACACACGCACACGTACACACGTATACACGTACACTTACAAACATATACACGTATCCACGCACACATAGGCACATATACCTATATACGGTTTATCCTACTCTATTTATTCAATGCTAATTTCAATCTCTCCTTCCCCATGGAATATACAATTTCCATTTCATCTACTCTCTATCTATTTCTCTCTTTCTCTTTCTCTCTCTCTCTTTCTCTCATTCTTTCACCCCATAAAGTTATTCAAATTCATCGAATAAAATTATGTAGTTACATGTTGTAAGCTCCATACATACATACATACGTATTCTATGATTAGTATTAAGTATATATATATATGTATATATATATTCGACTGGTTTTGTTAATCAATCTGCCTTTAAGGCAGGAATAAGAATTTCTTGTTTACTTAATGAACCTAAATAACCCAGGACATGTTGAAAATATTTAGATCAATACTTTCATGATTTTAAAAAGAAAAAATGATAAATACGCTATATTAATTCTTTCTCATCCCAATTATTTTCTCATTCATTATCAAATGTCAATTTTCTATTCAAATTTATTGACGTTATTTTATTTAAATTTTTATAATTAGGATACAGTTAAAACGTTCTGATGCAAAACGCTTATCTATCTTTTCGAAAAATTCAAAGACAAGCTATTACAATGGAACGTTCGCGAAGATAACGAATGGAAAGATCAAAGGAAAGAAATAAATAAAAAAGAAAAAAATCATGCTATTAATCGTGCTAAGAGTACTGAAGAAATTCTGCTAACAATTACGTAAAAATTTAATCACATGGGGAAAGAGTGAACGCAAAAAAAAGTAAAAAAGGAGAGAGAGAGAGAGAGAAACAAAGAAAATAATGATAATAAAAAAAATAAAAAAAGTATCAAAAAGAAGTATGTATGTTCGCTCGTTTTCATTCTCCAAACTTTTTCTATCTCTCTTTTTCTCTCTTTCTCCCTTTCTCTCTCTCTCTCTCTCTCTCTCTCTCTCTCTCTCTCTCTCTCTCTCTCTCACTTGATGTTACAACAAACTTTTTCAATTAGAAATTTTCACAAAAGTCATTGGAACTTGACTACGTTTCTCTCTTCGATAAGGTCGCGTTAAGAGAGATCGAAATACAGGAAGATAGAGAGAGAAAGAGATACAGATAGAGACAGAAATAGAGAAAGAGAAAGAGAGAGAGAGAGAGGGAAAGAGAATAAGAGACAGAAAGACTGAGACCGAGACAGAGATAGAGATACAGATAGAGACAGAGATAGAAATAGAGATAGAGGTAGACAGACGTAAAGGTACGGAGAGAGAGAGAGAGAGAGAGAGAGAGAGAGAGAGAGAGAGAGAGAGAGAGAGAGAGAGAGAGTGATTGGTATTAACTTCCGTCGTGCACGTAGATAGGTCGAATCTCTATTGTGAATGACTTAGGTTCATAATTGAAACTGTAAAGGTAGTACACACAGGCACGTCCGTATAAACTCGGTTACTGTAATCTAAACGTCTCTATAGTGTATGTGTGTAGCATCCACAGATCGTTCTAATACTCTTATGTGTTCGCTCATACGTACATAGGTCGATTGCACTTCATAGACTTTGACCAACATACTACGTATCCTGAATCGATTCCTTTGATATTATCCAATCTGCATATAGTATAAATACATATATATACATACATATATATATATATATATATATATATATATATATATATATATATTTGTGTATATCTATATTAATACGTTTGACGTTCAAACCTAAACGGCATGAGTATACATTTGTGCGTACGTATGTGTGCGTACGTTTGTGCGTACGTGTGTGCGTACGTGCGCGTGTGTGTGTGTGTGTGTGTACTTTAGATATATAAATATAAGTGTTTGTTTGAGAACAATTATTGATTTAATTATTTAGATCGATCAATTTCTCTTACAATTTTTCATATTCAAAGATGTCTTATCCGAACCAAATTAGAATAGTTATATTCTAATCTTTCTTTCTTTTTTTTTTTTATTTATAGGTAATCGTGTTATATTAACATTATATTATATTATAGTGATACTTTTCATTCAAGATTAATAAAAGATAACGAAACTTGGCCGAATTAAAATCGATATTATACGCGTACAAAATCCGTACAAAAATCCATACAACAACGTGGATACGAAATATATATATATATATATATATATATATATATATATATATATATATATATATATATCAAATGAATATAAAATATATGCATAAGCGTATACAAAGTACACATAAATGCATATGAAACGAACGTTAAATGCATGTGAAGTGTACGCAAAATGTACACAAGTTAGTATAAGATGCACACAAGTGCATCTAAAATGCACACAAAATATACACAAATGCATATAAAATATATACGAAATGTATTTCAATATATATATATATATATATATATATATATATATATATATATACACAATAGTTTGTATGTAGAATATATACAAACTGCATTAAAAATTCATAGAAAATAAAACAATCCTTTGTCTAATTTTAAAAGACTCGTTCCTTATCGAAAGTAATCAACAAAATGAAATTACCACAAAAATCTTACCGATGTCTTTTCATTCAAAGATCAACCTACAAAATGCACATACACATATACATAACAATATAATTTCTATACACCATCTCAATCTTTTATACATTAATTTTTCTTTCCTTCTTCGAAATAATTAACAAAATAAAATCCTCCCCTCCCGTCCCCTATTCCCCCTTACCCCTACAATACTTTCACTAATTTCACACAATTCGGATAAAATTCTAACTGATCTTATCTATATTCCTGATCAAAATATAATCATCTTATAGTTCGATCGAAGCTACTTCCGATTTGTGGATTCCACCATACCAGTTGCCATGTACAAAGGAGACCGGAAGTCGAAGCACCTAGCACCCAACGATTAACCGCTATTCGGTCGCCGTTCTATCGGCCTTTCATCGACCCTCGCCACGCGACGCTTCCTACATTTTGGTTTTCCCCATTAATCCTAATTGACCAATCGCCACGACCGAATACCAATTACCTATTGCGATGGTACGGCTTCCCATTCAAAGAGAAAGAGAAAGAGAAAGAGGGAGAGAGAAAGAGAGAGAGAGAGAGGAAGATAGAGATAGAGATAGAGAGAGAGAACGTGAGGAAGAGAGAAGGGGTTAAGAGGCGAAGAGGGAGATACGGAAATTACTTACTGCTGAAAAAGTCCTAGGGAAAGGGAGACTCTCATTTAATTTGCTTTCGATGTTACGATCGTTCTTACACTCTTACAAGGATTCGCAATAAAGGATTTCATTCGAGACGAATAAAATGAAGACGATGCTGAAGAACTATAATAGAAAAGGTGTCTCTCTCTTTCTCTCTTTGTCTCTCTCTCTCTCTCTCTCTCTCTTTCTGTCTTTTTCTTCATATTTAATTTAGTAAGAGAAAATTAAAATTAAAATTGGAGGAAATAAAATTTATTAATAACCTAATGTTATTTTGCAATAATAATGTAAATATATGTATATATATATATATATATATATATTTATATATATTTATATATTAAATAAAATAATATTCTTATTACGATCCATTTCTTTCATTATATATAAGTTTTATATTATTATTTTGATCAAATGAAATAATATTATTATTTTGCCATTTATATTATATCTTATTTTATCGTTACATCATCTCTAGAAAAATTATATTATGTAATAAAGCAAGAGATACATATACGTCAATATGTTATGAAGATTAAACAATTGTAATATATATATATATATATATATACATATATATAAAAGCTAAATAATTATTAAATAAATAATATACGTATTGTCAAACGACACAAATGTATTAAGCTTCGAATCGAATTGCTTTCATGAAATTATTAAAATATTAAAACAATACGTCATTCAAAGCGAAGAGAAATTGATAGATTCATAAGAATAATTTATCTATACGATATTGTATGAAATGAAATAAAAATGAGATAGAAAACAATCAGTATGCGTGCGCGCGCGCGCGCGCGTGTGGTCAGTTCTTTTTCATATATTCTTTTTACTCGTGATTGAGAGCTCTTTTCTCTGGACAAAAGTGAGTGAAACAAAATGAATTGATCAGGCTGAAGAAATATTGCCGCTGAAGGTCATCGACCTTAAATCGTACCAATCTTAGAAAAATTTAGATTTAAATAAAAGTAAAGAAAAGAAAAAAAAAAGAAATGTACGTTTTCGTTATCTCCTATTTCTTGTCTGAATTTTAATAAAAATAAATTATCACTCTCCTTTTGAATATATAATATTAAACATGAATTATTCTTTATTTATATATTTCATATTATCTTTTATTATTTAATTATTCCCACATATAGTTCCGATTTATTTCACACATATGTAAACGCACATAGATACACATTTCAGACTTTACATATACTCAATAAAATTAATGGATCTGTGTTTATTAAAAAAAATAGAAAGACAAATAAATAAATAAAAAAATATTTCCAATAATCTTAACAAACATTCTTGGGATGAATTCATAACAATGAAATTAATCCAAAGATTTATTTCGACTGATTATTCCAAATTGAAGAGAGTACTACTACTACGTTGAAATATAGAAACTAAAAAAAGCTTTTGGATTTATTTTTATTCATATAGGAGGGATGAGCATTTACTTAGAAGTTTCATAAGTAAAAGGTAATACTTCTTTTTATTCATACCGCACATTATGAGAAACAGCCTGTATACATACATACATACATACATACATACGTACATAAATACATACATATGTACATACATACATACATACATACATATATATACTATATATATGCATGTATGTATATATAATACATTCTACATACATACATATATACATATATACATATATATATATATATATATATATATATATATATACATATATATATATATACATACATATATATATATATATATATATATATATATACACATATACATATACACATATAGAACTAACCTACTCTCTTGACCTAGATCTCATCTTATTCAATGTCGGAAATCATTTGGTCGAGAAGCAGCAACCTTTTCGTAAGTCTCGCGTGCACTCTCACCATATTTTTCATCTTATTCATGGTCCATCTTTTTCTCATTCAACTCACAACAAAATCTCGACCAAGTTACGTTTCAACCTCATGCATTTCAACTCTCCCACGTATTATTTTATTTATTTATATTTGTTCCTTTATTTATAATAAACTTTTGCCATTGTTATTAACTCATTCGGTTACGTTCTTGTAAATTAATGATAGGAGTAGACCAAAGGAACAAATAACTAATAATATACGATAAAACTTTAAAATATAAATATTCTTTTAGTACTCTCATTTTTTCATCAATGATCTTTTTTTTTTATACTTAAGAAAAGTCAAAATCGATTTCACACGTTGTTCGATCAAATAATCTACTCTAATCATATTATTGCAAAAAACGATTCAGATCATTTTTCATATCAAGATTATATATATATATGTATAAAATTAAACTAAATTATGTCAAAAGGTATGCAAAAACGTATACGTTAATATTCTAATTATACTCATTAATAACATTTATTATCCGTCGAATTTCAAAATGAACCGAACTGAACCAATTCGACGAAGTATTACAGAATATACATTAATTATCGGATTTCCTATTTTTTTCTTTTTTATTATTTTCTTTTTTTCTTTTTCTGATAATCGGAAATTAATCTAACCCGAGATACATACGTACTATCGGAATACACGAAATCACGTACTGTATCTCAATTTTCAATGCAACAATCGTCGTAACTACAAATGATAATCAACATGTTATATCTCAAATTTCACATTGGACTAAACAAATCGGACAAAGTTAAATATACTTATTATTGGATTAGAGAAATTGGTCCACCTGTGATATATGTACAACATTTATTTATTTCGAATATGTAAATATATATGTATACACACACACACACATATATATATATACATACATATCAAATAACTATAAACGAGAGAGATAGAAAGAAAGAGGGAGAAAGAGAGAGAGAGAGAGGGGAGAGAGAAAGGGAGAGAAAACCTTCCTCTCGAACAAGAAGTAATTTTCATGCTACAACGTGCTATACTCTACAAACTATCTCTTGTGAGATAATCGTTGTGTATACCGAATAGATTAACGTATCGTTGCTCGACGAGAAGTAGCAGAGAATTAAAGAGAAAGAGAGACAGAGATAGATAGATAGATAGTTAGAGAAAGAGAGAGAGACAGAGAGAGAGATATATAGATAGAGAGAAAGGACTAAAAGGACGACAAGGATGGACTTCAAATAGTTTCGAACTATGTACGACGACGTGGTATGCTTCGATATATATATGTGCGTGCATGTGTGTGTGTCTGTAAACTTACAACAAAAAGACTACTCTTAGTCCTTTTAATGTCTCTCTCTCTCTCTCTCTCTCTCTCTCTCTCTCTCTCTCTCTCTCTCTCTCTCTCTCTCTCTCTCTCTCTCTCTCTCTCTCTCTCTCTCTGTCTCTGTCTCATTCTCTTTCTCTATCTATATATCTATGTATCTATCTATCTATTCATCTATTTCTCTGTAAAGTCTCTTCTTATACACCGAGATAGGGTGAATATCAACGACGTCGAGAATGCAGATAGTTTCCTCTTAGCAGACTAACCTTCGTGTCCAAGTTTAACGTTTAGTTTTCTCCCTCCCTCTCTTTATATATATGTGTGTGTGTGCGTGTGGGTGTGTATGTATGTGTATGCGTGCGCGCGTATATATGTGCAGGTGTGTATTCGGGGTGTTACTCAGTTTACGTCGACCGTAGTTCCAACAACGTACAATGATCGACTAATTGGAACGTCGCTTTACCGATGCCATACGAACGTCACCAAAACTAAAAGACAGACCATTCAAACTTCAAATCTGTTAGGTTACCCTTTTGATAAAGACGCTAACTATTAATTGCCATTGTCTGCATCTACATATCCGAGGAAAGATCCGACAAATTTTATTGTATCTATGCAGGTATTCATTGTATTCCATTTGTTTTCTATTTATTTTCTATTTAATTTGCGTTATATGTGCGTAGTGTGTGTATATATATGTATGTATGTATAAATGAATATACATGTATCTATTTATAATAGATTTTTACATTTTATTTCGTTCCTGTTTTTCTATATCTTTTAACTACTTTCAACTGATAATTAATTATACGCAAAAGATCATCGGCTGAGAGATGAATGCGTGACGGATCGGTTAGAGCGAATTTTATTTCTTTTTTTCAGCGTTGATATCGTTCATGATTTTGTTAATCGTTGAAAGTTATTCTTTTCTTTCGTTCGATAATTTATCACGTTTTATTATTACTTTACGTAGAACAAAAAAAAAATTAAATCTATGTGTCTCGATGAAAATATTTCATGAAAATTTATGAGTCACCTGTTATATCCGCATAAGTATCTCATATATATATATATATATATATATATATATATATATGCATATATATCGAAGAGATCGTCGATAGCTATGGGAAATAGGAGAGGAAGTGCAATTTCCAATTCTATCGTTTTCAGCATCGACTTCTTGCCTACTTTCCATTAACGATGGCTAATGTTTGCTTTCGTATCTCGCTTCTTCCTGCATAACCACAAATTCTCTACGAATTTCTTTTCTTTTATCTATCCACACACACACACACACACACACACATATATATATATATATATATATATATATATATATATATATATTTATATCGTCATAAGTAAACATTCTGGGGTTAACAAAAACTAGTGCTTTAATTATATTACGTAAATTCCTCGAATACGTAATTAATTCGATTTATATATATATGTATAGAGAGAGAGAGAGAGAGAGAGAGAGAGAGAGAGAGAGAGAGAGAAGGGTATAACCACACTGAACGGTGCCATTTAAATTTTAATAGAAAATATTTCTTCGTGAAAAGAACTTCGTTTTACCTTCCTGCTTTTTGTTTCTTGTTTCTATTTGTTTTTCTTCATTTTTCTCTTTTATTACTTTTGTCGAAAAGTTTAATAATTTTTACAAAACAAAAGAAAGAAGAAAAATAACATTTTTTTATTCGTACGTTATTACGTTGGTCTATTTTCATATATATATATATATACCTATGTAGTTACCTTCCTCTATAATATTAATTAGAGTATCCAATTTGTATCGTTATAAACAAATGTATTAGAGTGATAGCTAAATGTTATACCTCAATTATGAATACCTAATTAATTCTATTTATGTATACCATATTTATGTAGAGTTTAACCATTATGGTTACGACGCATATAACGAGGAAAATATTTTTTCGTGAAAATATAATTCGTCCTCTTTTCTCTTCTCTTCCTTTTTCTTTCTAAACTAAAATTAAAAATATATATATATATATGTATGTATCAATAATAATAATAATAATATTGTTGATTTAAAAGTCAGAAAGAAGAGATTAAATTTCGCAGTGGATAAGGAAAAAAGTGAACGTAAAAGATCAATAAATCAGGCAAGTATAGTAGTAACCCATATGAAATACGAAATGATAGTTAATTTATTCCAATCCGAATTTATAATCGATAATAATATATCGTACCAATTGGCTCGTTAATAACGCTCGATGTAACAGCATACCTCGCGAATCCTTTACCTTTTTCTATCTCTCTCTCTCTCTCTCCCTTCTCTCTATCTCTTTCTAACTCGGAAGGTAACGTACGATAATGGTACATCGTAAATTTAGATACCACCACTGGATTCAACCATCTACATTGCCTAAAGGAAGGAGCAAACTAAAGCTTCACGTGGATAAGTTGCACGAGTGGCTCTTCGATGTTCCCGTCTCTTTAAGTCTCTCTCTTCTTCCTTCTCTCTCTCTCTCTCTCTCTCTCTCTCTCTCTCTCTCTCTCTCTCTTTCTCTCTCTATCTATCTCTCTATCTCTATCTCCATCTCTCTCTTTCTCCCTCTTACTTCTTCTTCCTCTATTTTTTCACGCTCTCGAGACACGGCTGGATTGCCACTAGACGAATCTATTTTTTCTTCTCTTCTTTTTTTATATAATATATATATATATATATATATATATATATATATATATATATATATATACAGGTGTGTGTGTGTGTGTGTGTGTAGATACTCCTTTTTCTTTTCTGTAGTCACTCGTTTTTCCTTCGTTTTTCATTGTACTAAGTTCTTCTCTCTTCTTCTTTTCTTCTTCATCCTTTTATCTTTAATTCACCCCCTATTTACGAATTATAACCTACTAAAATTTTAATCACTATTTGATACGTATTAATTTATGTTTCATTTTTCTTTCTTTCTTTTTTTTTTTTACAAAATACGTAACAATCGATACGATTTTCGTCTTTCTAATTTCGTTAATTGCGACGATCTATAATATTTACTTATGTAAGAAAAACGGTACGAAAAAATGATATGAAAAAATTATCGATTTAAAAAAAAGATAGAGAGAGAGAGAAAGAGAGAGAGAGAGAGCAACAGTTTCAACAAAATTTTTTTTGTAAAAGCTGTCTCACGTCAAATTGTCTTACCAGAGGTAAAATTTTTAATAGCGATCTTCGTTCTCGTTCACTTTCTAAAAAAATAAAGAGAGAGAGAGAGTAAAAGATGGTTTTCTTCTAACAAGAACGAAGTGACATACCCATACATATTTCTAATATATATATATATATATATATATATATATATATATATATATATATATTATGTATGTATGCATATTGTATGTATACGTATACGTGCGCGTGCGATAGAGGAAAAAGAAGAAGAATACGAGCACTTGAAAGTTTTAAAAAAGAAAATCGAAAAATATGAGGGAACGCGTAGAGCGTCTTCAACCATGAGACGTTTCTCAAAAGACTGATGTGCGTTACTTCAAGGTAAAAGCCGTATTTATTATCAAAACATTCGTTCTTACGATAAGTCGGTTCTTTCGACCTTTGACCGTTTGTTTCATCAATGTCAAACAACCTTGAAGAATTTATATCTTTCTCTATCTCTCTCTCTTTCTCTCTCTATCTTTGCTATGAGCACATACTTCATAAGAATATTTGTTTTTTGTTTTCTGTTTCTTTTTTTCTATATCCTTTCTTTTCAAGACATCCATTTAATCCTTCATTTTCGTTCATTGTTCGTTTACTTTCTAGATAATATATTTTATATCTGTGAAATATTGTATTTAAGAAAACGTCAATGAAAAGAATCTATATAATATAGTAGTATAGCGGTATAATGCATACTACTATACCATGTATATAAATTTATAGATATACAATATTGTAAATAAATAAATAAATAAATATAAATATATATATATATGCATATGAAAGACAAATATAATTGTTGATTATTGTAAATTAAAGAATGGCAGTGTTAATCTAATAAACCTATTTTTTTCATATATTTTAAATACAGTAAATGTCACTATTCTCTCTCTCTCTCTCTCTCTCTCTCTCTCACACACTCTCTCCCTTTTTTTCCTTTTTTTCTTTATTGTCTCCAACAACTTTCTCTCTCTCTCTCTCTCTCTCTCTCTCTCTCTCTCTCTCTCTCTCTCTCTCTCTCTCTCTCTTTATCCTAAACAATCTAAAAGAGACGAGGAAATTTAGTGAGGACGCGCTTTTTAAACGTTAGTGCTGGTTCGTTAGAGCGTCGAATTATTGCGGCTCGAAGGCCATCTGTAAGGTAACTTTTCGTCGAGTTAATGGCGCAAAAGAACATAACGTCCTACGACGTCTTTCGATGTTAAAAGCGACCAACGTAATTACTTACGTATTTTCCTTGTCCACGCTCTCCATCTCTTTCTCACTCTCTCTCTCTCTCTCTCTTTCTCTCTCTCTCTCTCTCTTTCACTCTCTCTCTCTCTCTCTCTCTCTCTCTCTCTCTCTCTCTCTCTAATTTTGTCTTTTTTCTCTCTCACTTTCTCTTTCGCACTCTCTCTCTCTCTCTCTCTCTCTCTCTCTCACTCTCTCTCTCGCTCACACACTTTTTGTCTCTCTTTCTCTCTCTCTCCTCTCTGATTAATGATATCTACTAAGTACTAGAGCACTCGGATTATTCGTCGTTACGTTTCGCCTATAAATTTTATTAAATAACAAATACATGCTAAAAATGGATCATAATATTTTTTTCTTTCGAATTGTAGCACCATTAACGAAATTGAAGATTAAGTTATAATTTTATTAACTCGTTGAAATTATATTACTTTTATATCAGTATGTATGCGTGCATACATGTGTATTTCTCTGCGATCATGTTACTTTATTTTATTTTATTTTTTGTATTTATATTAATCATCTCATAATTATCATTAATTTTTTTATATTCCTTTCATATATATATATATATATATATATATATATATATATATATATATATATATATACAAAATTAATTGTATATAACAAAAAGAATTTCTTTTTTTTCTGTGAAAAATAAAAAAAATTAATAAAAGAAATTATCGTTTTCGAATTTCTTCTTATTACTCGAATAATTACAATACATCGTCGGAAATATCGTCAGAAATATTTTCTTCCTTGGAATTCCTGTTTTATTTTTTTTTTTCGATACTATTATTTATTTACTTATTTTAATGAACCGAAGGAAAGAGAGCGATCAACGAGGATTTTTTCTTTTTTTTCTGTCTTTTATGAGATTAAGACTTATTTCGAGTCATCGATATTACCCTTTTTTCTTTTTTTTTTTTTCCCCTATTTTTTTCGTCGACACGAACAACAACGTGAACGTCTGCAAGCGGCCGTGTCAATGCGAGAAAAACGAGGATTAAATTCGATGAATTTTTACGGTGTGTGGGGGAAGAGGAATGGATGACCATCGTTAAACGTAGTATGTACGGTTGTACGTACACTACTGTACTACGTCTGCACTGGAATTCGTATTTTCTCGTTAAAACGATTCCTCTTTACGTCGTAGATTGCGTCGGGCAAGAATTTCGTGAAAGGATTAAAAAAATAGATAAATAAATAAATAAAAAGTAAGAAAAAACATACGTATATATATATATATATATATATATATATATATGTATGTATGTATATATATGTGATGTATATACATAAGTATGTGTGTGTATATATATATATATATATGCATACATATGTACACATATGTGA
>OU427004.1:2826826-2846826 GCA_911387935.1 Dolichovespula saxonica | reverse complement strand
CTAATCTCCTCAAATCCCTAACGTCGATACTCGTGAATGAATTAAGCGACAAGAACAGAACTGGTGAGGAACGAATGAATAGATGAGGGAGAAAGAGACAAATAGAGATAGATACAGAGAGAGAAAGAGAGATGACAAGGATGGATGAGTGGAACTATTCGTGTATTTGACGTTTCGAGTTTCTGTCGAGATTCGAAGATCTTTGTCGTGATTTTATCAGGGTCGATAAATAGACAAACTCCTTTCACTTTGATATAATCCATCGTAAAACCAGACGAAAACTTTTCAAAGTGTTTTAAGGAACGTACAGTATAGATAACAAAACGATATTTAAAAAAAAATATATATGTGTGTGTGTAATATTCTGTAATAATATAAATTAGAGATTATTTTGTTATTTCTTCGAATTTATTTGTAATGATCAAATAAATATTCTTTTCTTCTAACGACAATATTCTATAACATCGAACAAATAAAATAATTAAATAGTGTAATATTTTAATATGATAAAAATATATTTTTATAAAATAATAAATTGTTGTATATGAGACAAAAGAGAGAAAGAGAGGGGGGGAGGGGGGGAGAGAGAGTTTAATTGAATAAAATAAAATCATTTAAGAGTATAATTAAATAAAATTACGTATCTATACAATTCAATTTAAAATAATAATAATAATAATAATAATAATAATCATTATTATTGTCATTATTATTACTTATAATTAGAATAATCACTTTTATTATTTTACTTTCATTTCAAGTAAGTTATCTTAATTTGAAAGATTTGTCTTATTCAAACAGAGTACTAGAGTTGTATTGAGATAGATACATTCAGATAAAGTCAAGAATCTCTGGAACTATCGTTGAATTTCAAATGGTCGTTAGCTTCCCTCTTATTTACGGATAGAAAAGATAAAAGATGTGGAGAAAAAGATGCAAATCCGAGAAAAGGGACGATGCAATATGCCTTGAGAATCCTGAGAACGAGAATACGACGACGACAACGAAAGACGACGACAGGGACGACGACTACGACGACGAGGACGACGACAACGAGAACTTTTAAACTTGGAAAAAGTTTATAAGCCCTCTGGGAGATTATTACTCCCTCTCTCTCTCTCTCTCTCTCTCTCTCTCTCCCTCTCTCTCTCTCTCTTTATATCTATCTATCTATCTATCTATCTTTCTATCGTCGACAGTGTCCATCGTGATTTCAACCGAACAGATTTCTTCCATTGATTTAAACGACTTCTTTAAATGAGGTTATTTCTTTTCTCGTATTCGCTTTATTAAATTTGTTTCATAACATTTTCCTTTTTATTGTCTACGAAACGCGCAAACATTAGAAAACAATATTCGACTTTGATCTCGCGCGATTTTCGTGTACATAAATCGCATGCAAAGACGATCTCGTCGACGTATTATTATTTTTCATTTATTTTCGTTCCTCCTTATTCTTCTTTCTTTTTAATCCTCTTTTCTTTCTTATCCTTCAATAATTATCTCACGAGATTTTATCGAACGTGAAAATATTGCGATTGATATAAACGCTTGGTACGATTTCAAGATATCTAATTACGTATGATACAAGAAGCGTTCGAAAATTTTATCCACCGGCATGATTCTTCAATGATATTTGCTAATTAATCTTAAACAAAGTAAAATATATTATTGGAGATGCTTGATTAGAAAAAAATAAAATGAAAAAAAAAATATGTATAAAGTTATATATGAGTCTATGGTAGATAATGTTTGACTAGAAAAATTTTATAACGTCATATATGAGTAAATGATATGGTAAATATATTTTATTAGAATTTCATAATGATTACGAACTGTGAGAAAAAGTTACAATTGTATTCTCTTTGATATCATGATCCTTTAATTATAATTTCCAATCGATATTACATAGCTAAGAATATTGTGAATAATATATCAAGGATTTTTTTTATAAAATTAGAATTGAGAAAATGATACTAAGCAACTTGAAACGTACGAAACGAATCGCAAAAAGAAAAGAAAAAAAAATATATATATATATGTACATAAATATATAAAATCAGAAAAATTTTTGATGAATATAAAAATTAATCAATGCGTATGAAAAAAGAATAGAGTTGTACGTTAAGTTAATAAAAAAAAAAAAAAAAAAAAAAAAAAAGGAAATCGTGAACGAAGAAAATATTACAAATAAATGAAGAACATTTGAAATGATATTAGACGACGATATAGAAATGATATAAGGAAATAAATAGTAATAGATCACGTATAGAAACGATTATAACGTTGTAATGATGTATTGAACGAAGAATGATACGAAGAAAATATGAATGAATGAATGAATGAATGAATGAATGAATAAATGAATGATTGAATGGATGAACAAATAAATAAATAAATAACGAAATGAATGAATGAAACAATAAAAGTACGAAAATGAAATAAAACAATCCTATTACATTACAAAACGAATTAATAAAAATCGGTGCACTCGAATTCTCGGCTGATTACCGAACGATTTTCGACTTACGTGGCTTTCTATTCGAGCACGTTCGAGAAGTCACGAAGGAAGAGAGGAAGAAGAGAGAGAGAGAGAGAGAGAGAGAGAGAGAGAGAGCTTCCACCCGATTTGCCGCGTTTACATCGTGCACTTTGGCTTTGCATCTTGGCAACGAATCGGTCTACCTCAGCGAATATCCGTATCGAGAACGCGTTCTGGTTTCGATCTAAAAGAAATTCGCGCGAAGTTGAACTTTCTTTAAAGCTTATCTCTTCGCCTTCGCCACCGATGCCTTGGAGCATCGTAGAAATTTCTATTTTCCTTTATTTTTTCTTTTCTTTTCTTTCTTTCTTTCTCCATCTCTCTCTCTCTCTCTCTCTCTCTCTCTCTTTCTCTTTCTTACTTTCGATTTTTTTTTCCTCATTCCCTCCTTCCCACCCACCGATAATTCGACTCGGTATTTCACTGTATAGAGAATAACCCTCTCCCTCCCATCACCTTTCATCGTCGACGACGACGACGACGACGACGACGTAGACGCGACGTTGATGTCGACGGGAAATTGCAATCACGTTCTTCAATTCCGCTTTCTCTCGGGACGAGCTCTCGAACGACGAAGTTCCTTTAAAAATACACGACGTATCCTACGAAATTCGTCCTGGTAGATACATAGGTGTATTACCCGCGTTAAAAGTGATTCGTACGTACGTACGTACGTGTGTATGTATGTATGTATGTATGTATGTATGTACGTATGTATTATCTACGTATGTATGTATATATGTGTGTATGTAAGTATGTAAGTATGTAAGTATGTACGTATGTACGTATGTACGTATGTACGTATGTACACGTATGTACGTACGTCTTTCTTTGTAAATTACTTTTTCTTTTAAACTATTATAATCCATTCTTTTATATTACTCTTAGTTTTGTTATTGATATTATTATATATTTATTTTATTTTCTCTCTTTTCGTTGAAATTATTTTTATTTATTTATTTATTAAATTTCCTTTCTCTCCTTCTCATTGAAATTATTTTTATTTAATTATGTATTTTTATTTATTTATTTTTCTTTCTCATTTCATTGAAATTATTTCGATTGATTGATTTATTTTTCTTTTTATTTAAAAACTTTTTTCTAATCTTTCAATTTCTTTCGTTTCTCGTCGATTCTCTTATGACACACATTTAAAAAAAATTTACGTACGTCAATTGAGCGGCACGGTACAGTTTATTATCGGTATTGATTAGTAGTATGAATCAATTGAACGAATTAATTGTATAAATTGAATTTTAATGAATGAAACGAATGAATCGAATGATTTTAATGGATCGAGTCGAATTTAATGAATTTAACGAAACGAATCGAACGAATTGGAATGAATAATATTTTACGAAATAGAAGAATGAATATCGTAAGGAAGAAATAATGAAACGGCCAAAAAATTTATCCAATACAATTTCTATAATTGATCGATCGATCGAATTTATCAATCGATTAATCGATTATTGAATGAACTAATTAATTTCATGAACAATACGAATGTATAGACGCGTTTATATTGATGAACATTCGTTTGGTATTTATCGATTTATGAATTGTAGAAATTCGTCGAATTGACGAATTTCATGAATTCCATGAATTTCATGAATTTAACGAATTAATACTATATATCGATACGTATGAAATTCATTGAAATTCATCTATGAATGAATCTGATGAATTTATTGGCGTATTTCGTGAATTGGACGAATGACAGAATGAATGAATGAATGAATTAGTGAGTGAATGAATGAATGAATGAATGAATGGAGATGTCAATGCTGGTTGACGTTCATTGAAATGGATCAATTGAATAACCGAATGAATTTCACGAATTGGACGAGTTAATAATATGCCAAGACGCAAATGAAATTCATTTGAAAATTATTAATTAACGTATCGAACGAATCGTCACAAGTTATTCGTTAATCGAACTTAATTCTAATGTTAATAAAAAAAAAAAAAAAAAAGAAAAAAAAAGAAAGAAAAAAATCTCAAATTGAACGGACGAAATTCACCGACGAATTTCATGCGGACTATGAGAAACGACTATGATAAATAAAAAATACGCGTTCGTGAGAATAAAAATCAATTGAACAATCGAGAGATTCAATGAAAAGAAATGCAACTGGATTAACGAATTCGAACGAACGCGATGAATTTAATGAATTCCACGAGTAAGACGAATGAAAGCCAAAGCTTACGACGCGTTACACAAAGGATTATCGACGATTTTCTAAAGAAAGGAAAAGAAAAGAAAAAACAAGAAAAAGAAAAAGAAAAAGGTGGTAAAAAAAGACGAGCAAAAAAGAAACAGCAGGAAAGAAAAAGAAGAGAGTTAAAAAAGAAAGAAACGCGAGTTAGGAACGCGTTTACCACCTACGTCGTACTTGACACGTCCGTATTAAGTGTTAGGGTTCAATGACCACCCTTCCCCCTCCCACTCCTACCCCCTCCTCCCGTCACAGTTTCTTATCAATTTGTATACGCAAATTGTCACGACGGAAGTTACGATTCTCTTCGGTGCCTTTCCTTTCCTTCTCGATCGATAGAAGAACAAAAATATTAATAATAATAAAGAAAAAGCTTTCGTATCTCGATCACAAACGATCTAACGATCCAACATATCCATCCTCCTTTCCTAATTCTCATTTAGTATGATTATTTATTTGTCTTTTATTTGTTATTTTTTCGTTACTTATTTATTTTGTTTTTTTTTTTTTTTTTACTTTTATATTTTTCGTTTTCAACATCTTTATTTTACCTTTCCTTATCTTCTTATCTTACGGTAGCACGGAAGATGAAATTCTTCAAATTCTTCAAATTCTTCAATTTTCTTCAAATTTCTTCAATTTTCCTTTCGACTTATCTCCTTCCTTGTTCTACTACTAATTTTTCTTCGTCGTCGTCGATACTCGTGAACCGATGTTACGGAAATTAACTTTAAAAATCTTCTATCTTTCAAAATCGTCGCTCTTGAGAAATATAACCTTCGATCACAACAAAAATTATTATTTCACACAAGCGATAGTATATCTCACTGTCCCCATCGACGACGAAAACGAATCAAAAATCCTCGAATTTGAAATGGTAAACAAACGCGAACTTATAAAACACGAAGATCCATTTCTCTTCGATACTACGATTCAAAACAGAGATATATGTATGTACGTATACATACATATATATATATATATATATATATATATATATATGTATGTATGTATGTATGTATACATACACAACAAAAAAATCTATATATCAAAACCGACGAAGAAAGGAAAAAAGAAAGAAAGAAAGAGAGAGAGAGAATCAAAAAGAGAAAAAAAGAAGAAAAAAACAGGAATCCGACAAATTTCACACGAAGTTTCACACGATAAAATAAAGATCGATCTATCGATCGATCGATCTATAGATCTTCACGAAATTAGTTTCTGATTGATTCGAACTAATAATTACGAGAGAGATTAGACATGTGCCGCGTGTGTGTGTATATCTGTCTGTGTGTACGTGTGTGTGTGTGCGTGTGCGTGTGTGTGTGTTTGTATGAAAGGATAAGAGGAGAAAGACAAGGATAATAAAGATAGAGATAGAGAGAGAGAGAGAGAGAGAGAGAGAGAAAGAGAGAGAGAAAGAGAGAAAGAGAGAGAGAGAGAGAGAGATGAAAATAGAGGCAGCAGGTGTCTCGTCGTTCGAGAAAGGATCGCGAAAATGGAACTTGCGCGTGGTCAGTACGGCGTCACGGAGCGCACTGAGCGAATATCCATCCACCAACCAACAGCCCCACCCGCTACAAGGAAACTCGACGCCCGGCGTCGCGTAGGATTCATCCCCATCGGTTGCCCGGAGCAACGCCGTCGCGACGCAAGCGTCCCAGACGCAACGACGCTGACCTGGACGTGAAAGACATGGGCAAAGACAAAGATAAAGATAAAGACAAAGAACTCGACTAGGAGTAGGAGGAGTAGGAGTAGGAGGAGGAGGAGGAGGAGGAGGTGGAGGAGGAGGAGGAGGAGGATTTTTTTTTAAAGGGCAGTATCGAAAATCCATTTTCTTTTTTTTTTTGTTTTTTCTTTCTTCATCGATCGACTCGAAATTATCGATTGGATGTGTCCGTTCGGTTCGTTGTTTTTGAAAAAAGAAAAAAGAAACAAGAAATAATAAATAAAGAAATAAATAAAGAACAAAGAAAAGAAGAAAAATGAAAGATAAGAACAATTTTCCTTATCTCTGTGGTACTTTCTTTTTTTAATTTTTCTTTTTTTTTTTTCTTTCGTTGACGTTATTTAATAAAAAAAATTGTTTCGCGACGACGAGGACGAGGACAGTGACGATGATCCGACGGTGTTCTACCCGATTTTTAATTCTATACAGAATCGATTTATTTGTCTTTTTTTTTTTTTTTTCATTGATTGACGAGAAATTTTGAACCACAGAATGGATTACATCGGTTTTGACAAATTTTTGGATTATTCTTTTTTTCTTTTTTAACGGATAAAAAATTGCATCTTGTCGATCAACGATTTTTTGGCGATTTTTAAAAATTAGTATCGAGAATCGATTTTTTTTTCTTCGATTAATTCAGAACGTTGTATTAAAGAGATATTTTATTATTACTGACAATTTTTCTAATTTATTTTTACATAAAGGAAAGAGAAGATAAAATTGTTTAGAATATTGTACATATATATGTACATAACGTGTGCATCGAAGTTTTAATATCGCGTATACGACCTATAATCGATTATTCGAAATTTTTGGATATTCAGACAAAAAAGAAAAAAATATATCGACGTTGATAATTTTCGTCGTATATATAAAATTTATTTTTCTTTTTTTATGTATTTTATTTTTATTTTTAGAACGATTAAATTCCAAAGAATTTCTCTATGTGTCAGTAAGTGTATATGAACACACACACACACACACACACATATGTGCCGAATTTAATCTAATACGGTTTCTTAAAATTTTGTAATAGAAAGAAAACGTATTATTCTTCGTTGTATCATTCGAGTATGAAAAGCATGATGATAATGTCATCACCGATTAATAAAAATAAAATAATATATAATTTTCATTCGAACAATTTCTGATGATCATCCCATCATCCGCCACTATAAAATCTTTACTAATTTCAACAGTTCCAACATGATAACGTGATCATCGATTGGATATCGTACGACAACATCATGCGAGTTGTCAATAGGATAATAATACGAGACACGATCATGTTAATCTCGAGGATTGATATATTCCAGTTACGTACGGATCTTTCATATTTCCAAACGAATTCGTTCGAATTTGTTCGTACGAGATAATCGATTTAATTATACGCTATGCCGAGTCCTCTCTCTCTCTCTCTCTCTCTCTCACTCCACGAGATGAAATAATTATAACAATAACAAAATTGACATATCTATTCAATATTGACCATACGTAATAATGATTATTCAAATACGTTATCTCTAAAGAAAAGAAACAAATAATCTATATCGTTTTCTTTTTTTGGCAAACGTCATTATGCGAATACGAACGGACGGGCGCGCGCGCACACACTGTTTAAATTAATTATATGTGGCATTTGTGTATTCATGAGATTTAATTTAGAAAAAAGGAACAAAGAATGAAAAATAAATAAATGAATAAAAAAGAAGGAAAGAAAAGGACGATTATATTTTTATATGATGCAAAACAATTTGCATTAAACGTTTTCGAATTTTTTATTAACGATCATGAATGTGTATATATTAGAACGCACATTTATACGCTTAAAACAATTTAGAATCGATATTACTTCGATCGATATTTCTAATCATTCTTATTTTTTACTAAATTAAATTCAAACATGATATGATATGATATGCATAACATAATATATATATATATATATATATATATATATATATATATATATATATATAACGAGAGAGAGAGAGAGAGAGAGAGAGAGAGAGAATTTCTAGCGAAATAGAAAAAATAATTCTATCTCAAAAGATTGTAACTACGAAAAAAAAAAAAAAGAAAAACGTGAAAGAAAAAGGGACTGTTGGCACGAGAAATTAAACGGAGATCGATTTTCTTAATTAAATTACCGCCGAAATTTTCATTTAATCCGAGGAAACATAAATGTTTGATATTTCGTAGAAACTTACGTTAACTCGATCTAATAGTTACTAAGTACACTACGAATAGATAAATAAAGATAGACAGAGAGATAGAAAGAGATAGATAGATAGATACATAGATAGATAGATAGATAGATAGATAGATAGATAGATAGATAGATAGAGAGAGAGAGAGAGAGAGATAGAGAGAGTTAGAGAGATAGAGAGATAGAGAGAGACGATCGTTGTCGGTTATAAAACCGGAGTCAAGTTACATACCACTGATTACCGATAAGTTAGAGATGAGAAAGAGAAAGAGAGATAGACAGACAGACAGACAGACTGGGACAGATAGATAGATATAGCGAGAGCGAGAAAGAGAGAGAAAAGGAAGGAGAAACTTGTTCGCAACTCTGTTTGCTTTGTGAAGCCTTAGTTTGCAAGCAACGTAGACCACCGACGTCTTCGGTTGGACAGATGGTTTCTAAGTAAAAAGCAACCGCAACGTGCGCGCCCTATTTACCGTCTACGTCTTTCTGCAGTCTTTGCTCGTGACTACTCGATTTCTATTTCATGAAAATGGATTGATATTCACCCAACTCCCGTCCCGTTAACCCCTCTAACCCTCCCCCTCTTCCGACCCCGCTCCTTTAACCCCTGTTTTTATTACAATACAAATATTGTTTCGTTTTCTTTCTCCCTCGTCACTCTCTCTCTCTCTCTCTTTATCTCTGTCTATTTCTCTTTCTTCTTCTACCACGAACACAAATATCTCGTTACTATTAATTATATATAGTATTTGGGTATTCAATGAAAATTTCGAAGTTTAATTAAAAGATGAAAGAACAGGGAGGAAGGTGATCGGTGAACATTAGAGAATATTAATTTGAAATAAAATTATTCTAATTTGTTGAACGTATACGTTAGTCCGAGGATATGATATAAATATTAATAAGAGATTTTGCGTTGTAAATGTTAACGAAAATTTATATACATTTATGTAAATTGTTATTTGTATATATATATATATATATATATATATATATATATATATATATATATATATATATATATATACATAAATGTGTATATAAATTATATATTTTAAACTTAATAAAAGATTAATTAATGGAATTACGTATTATTTAGATTTATTCATAATCAAAAATTTATGAGTGAAAAAAGGAGATCGCGGTTGATCAGAAAAATTAATTGAAAGATTACAATATTTATATATATATTTAATTGAAAGATTACAATATATATATATTTACGAAGTATAACGATATATCCCCTCTCAAAATATTTATAATTAAAATTTTCTTTTAATTAACAAATTTTATAAATCTTCACCGGAATATATATAAAGTTTCTCGAGAAAACGGAGCGTAACGAAACACTTTCAAAAACAAAATCATCTTCGAGAGTTTTACTTAAAAAATTGAAGGTCTTCCTATAATAATTAATTGCTTTTGTATTCTTCTCTCTCTCTCTCTCTCTCTCTCTCTCTCTCTCTCTCTCTCTCTCTTTCTCTCGTTTTTCTTTAGTGTAATTCTTTAAAAACACTCTTCTTTCTATATCTTCCTCTCTCAATTTAAATTTTCCAATCACAACAATGTCGATCAATCAAAATCGGGCAAATAATAAACTCGGAACACTTTAAAAATTAATTTCAATTAATTTTTATAAATAAATTTCCTAAATACATATCTAGAGCATTTCTATATACGGACGTATATGCGGGCGACTATCGTCGAATAGAAATTTGCGCATTTAATAAAATGATGAAATTGATTTCGACGAAATAAAAAGGAAATGAAAAATCTGAGCAAATATCTGTTAAATTTAATCTTAATTGAATTCGAATTAAAAGAAAAAAAGAAAAAAGAACTTTACTCGCAATAAACGTCCAACAAAAATTCATTCGTAAATAAATCGAAACGTCGTAAACTATTTCTCGCCGCTTTATTTTCTTGGCTGTTCAATAAAGTCCGTTTCTGAAATTCAACAAAATACGCAAATAAAATAACGAATTCGTATGAGAAAGAACAAATAAAGAGGTATCAAGAGTATAAAAGTAAAAAAAAAAAAAAATAAAGAAAACGAAATAAAATAAAATAAATAAAAAATAACACTAAAACAATAACAGAAACGTGAAGCGATAAAAATCAAGCTTGCCTATGCAATAAATATGTGCACGGTTATATGCGTACACGTACATATGTACATACATATACATATATACATATATATATATATATATATATATATATATATATATATATAAACACACACCTAAATATATATATATATCCACGAAACGATCAGAGAGAATTACGAGAGGAGAAAAGTCTGGTCATACCGTTGGATTATAAAAAAAAAAAGTTAACTCATCTGACGATTTGTTCTCGGTGATTCTCACATTGATGGCTTCGATCGAATGAATCGTCGTCGACACGTGGGAAAGAGAAAAAAACAGAGAAAAAGAGAAAGAGAGAGAGAGAGAGAGAGAGAGAGAGAGGGAGAGGGAGGGAGAGAGAGAATGAGAGAAAAAAGAAAGAGAAAGAGAGAGACAGGTATAGAGGGAGAAACTACCGAGGATATACATACATGTTTACAATGAGAGGAACAGAGAGATAGGGAGAAAGAGGGAGGAGGAGGAGAGGGAGGAGGAGGAGAGGGAGGGAGGGAAAGGGAGAGAGAATTGGATAGTGGCGGCAAAATTCAATCAAAGGCGTTCGAGAGGAACGACGACAGGCTGCAATGATCGATGTACCGATTCGAACGGATTCAATAGGAAGGGTCCACGCTATTGCGATATATAATACTACAATATAGTATATATATATATATATTTTGTGTTTGTGTATGTATGTGTATATGTTACTGTTATACATGGTGAGCCAATAGAAACCATTGAAAAAATTTAATTTCTTTAACTATATAACTCGATACCCATAGAATTACATTGTCATATTTGAGTTAATTGATCTCTTGCATTTATTTGTTATGTTGTATGCAAGTATGTATGTATGTATGTACGTTTGGAATTTTATACGTATGTATATGTATCATCGTGTATATGTTTTAGTGATATACATGGTTTGGCGCGAGTAATAGGAATCATTGGAAAAATAAAATCTCTTTGACTAACTTGATACCGTAGTATTAGATCTTGTTAATGATTAAAGGTACCGTCATTGTAAATGAATGTAAACGTATATAATTAAATAAATATGAATAAAAGTAAATACGAATGGTCGAAATTATCGAAAAACGAGATCCCGAATTATCGATCACCTTTAATTAAAAAAAAAAAAATAAATAAATAAATAAAAGATAAACGAATAAAAGAAAATAAACTCGAAATAATGAAAATAATAAATAAATAAAATAATGTTGTATTATTTTCGTGAATAGAAGAAAAATTATGTTAGACCTCCCTGTATATTTGACGCACACATATTCACATTAATAAATACATGCATACATACATACATACATACATACATACATACATATATATATATATATATATATATATATATATATATATATATATATATATATATATTACATATATGCATGCATACATACACACACACGCGCGTACACACAAATATGGAGAAAGAGGAGGATGGGAATTGTGGCAAACTATGCCGACCATAGGCGAGATAGCCTCACATCCAAGTCGGAGAGTCGATAATCGAGCTGTGTGACCGGTTATGCGTTTGAAACGCGTACGATCTGTAGCCTCGTTCTGTCGTCGATAGACTTCGGTTGATATCGTATCCGCTTGCGGTTCCGATACGATCCGTCACAGAGATTATATCTCTCAATGCTCTTATGCAACCCCCTGATCTTTAAGGGGGATGAAAACCACGGAATTACTCCTGCGACGGATATATTACGTTCAAGTGTGAAATTGGTACATGTGTAACATTTCATTATCTAACAATGAGAGAGTTATGAAAGGAAACAAAATAATAATAATAATAATAATAATAATAATAATAATAATAATAATAATATTAATATTAATATTAATAATAATAATAATAATAAATACAAACTTGTTCGTGTATTTTAATTTAAATAAAATATAGTATATATAATATGGGCTTATATACATATCTATATGTGCATGTTTGTGTTTGTGTGTGTGTGTGTGTGTGTGTGTACTTTAATTTAATTTAATAAAATAATTGTTTTCCCTTAACTGATAAATACTCGTTAATTTTATATGATTAATCGTAATTATTTTATTTGATGCATTTCGTTAAATTTCATATAATAATATTATAAATTCAAATCAATCCTTTTATCCCGGTACTATGCGTACCGTACGCGCTCGTGCATTATTATTAATTATGCCATTAATTCGAATTAAAGAAACAATGCGTTTTATCGTACAACTAATTTCTAATGTTCTTATTTAAATTAATACTCTTTCCTAAGGACGTGCTCCACTCGTTAAACATTTATCCGAGAAATTTTATTAAACGACACATCGTACGTTTGAATCGATATTACTTAGGGGAAAGAAAATAATAATAGATAATAAATAATAAATCAAATCAAATCAAATAAAAAGAAGTATCGACCATATTTGCACAGTTAAATCGGAAAAAAAACGAAGGAATATCGATAAGAATGGAGGTAAACAAATAAATAAAAGAAATTTACATGCGACGTGATCGTAAAGAAAGGAATAAAGAAAAAAGAAAAACGAGAATAAGTAATAAAAAGAATTCATTGTATGGTAACATGGCTCGTAAAATAGTTTATCTAAGGAACCTTTAGGAAAAGAGAGTTTGCCAGAGAGTTACCGAGAACGATATAAGATCGATCGATTTGGACCGGCAAAGATGCTGACTTTCGTCTTCGACTGCGAGAGCACGGACCGACGAAAACTTAACGAATCCCGAAGCTTTCAGAAAATATCGTTAGGAGTACAAACGAGATAACAAATCGTGAAACGTCTAGAAATGTCGGGAAAATATCGAAAAGTAAGTTATCGAGAATCGCTTATCTTTCTCGACGAAAAGATCGACGAAAAATCGATATATCTCTTTAATAAAGGAAACTTTCGTCTAACTCGATTGAAAATAATTGCCGCGTTACAATTGATAGAAAATAGGTGATAATAGATTTCTTCTCCTAATATCGAAAATAAATCAAACGAAGTAAATATCAAAAAGTGAACCTAAGGAATGAGAGAGGGAGAGAGAGAGAGGGAGAGAGAGAGAGGCATAAAATGCCAAGATAAAAATACAAAGAAAGAAATATTCCTAATATTTTCAATATCATTTTTGTTTTCATCAAAGAGAGAAAATAAAAGAGATATAATATATGATATATATATATCATATATATATATATATATATATTATATATATATATACATATTACATATATATCGAGACGGATAATATATTATTATTATTATTATTATTATTATTATTATTATTATTATTATTATTATTATTATTATTAATACTATTATATATAACTTTAATATGGATAGTTATGCGAGTGTCGTGTCAACGTATCTGTCGAAAACGCAGAGTACACTTTTGAAAAGTGCTTTCAGCTTTGGAATATCTTATAAATGGAAGCTCACGTTTTCTCTTCTTATACTCACCCTGTCACCCTCTTTTCCCACTTTCTCACTCCCTCTCTCTCTCTCTCCCTCTCTCCCTCTAACACTCTTTCTCTACTTCATACTATCTATCCTTTATTACCTTCTCTTTTCTTACGTTTCGTTTCACGTACAAAGCCGAAGAACGATGATCACCATTGTCATATAATATACTATACAGAAGGGTGATATAGAAGACCGAGAATAAGGAATACGAGATGTTAGTATATGTGTATATATGAATATGTATGTGTTATATATGCGCATCGACACGAATTTGAAATGATTTCATATATATCATATATATATATACATATATTTTATTCGCATATTAGTATGTAGATAAGTTGATGTTAATATAATCAATGTTTCTACATTATCGTACATTAAGTAAATTTGGAAAATGTTAAATAAATAACAAACATAACGAATACATTTGTGGATTACAAATTGATTGAAAGCAAACAATTGATTAAGTACATTTGTTTCAAAATTGCACATTTTATATAATGATCATTCTTTTATATCATCATCATCATCATCATTATTATTATATATTCTTAATTTTTACGTCGGACACTTATTAAAAAACGTTATCATCGTAATTATCGTTCTTTATCAATTTTAATCGTCAGTATTATATTATTATTATTATTTATTATTTATTATTATTATTATTAGTGTTATTAGTATTGTTTTTATTATTATTATTATTATATCTGTCTCGGCATTTATTAGAAAAAAAAAATTAAATGTCATAAATTTTAATATCATTATTATTACTATTTTTGTGTCGATTGTCTTCCTCCTTCACTTATCTGTTGGAAATTACCTACTTCATTTTCCGAACGACTAGAATGGAGCTACCATTAAACCATCGAGTTTTGAACTTCCACTTATTATGAGAGCGTGCCAAAATTTTCGAGCCGCGTGTTTCACTGAAAACTTTGAGAGGCTAGCGCAAAACCGGCGTTAGGAAATTTGCAATCTCTCTCCTTCTCTCTCTATCTCTCTCACACACACACACTCTCTCTCTCTCACTCTATCGCTCTCTCTCTCTCTCACACACATACACACTCTCTCACTCTATTTATCTCTCTCTCTCTCTCTCTCTCTCTCTCTCTCTCTCTCTCTCTCTCTCTCTCCCTCTCATGCTCTTTCACGTTAAGCCGAACATAACAAGAACATAGGTTATGTGCAAGCGATCCAGCGGCCGCCATTTGGGCTTTTCCCGTTCTAGAATATAATCGATGTTTAACGAACAAAACACGTTCACTTTTTTTCTTTTATTCCGAACAGAAGATAGAATATATAACGTAGGAACGGAGCCGGATGCAAATTACCCGTAATTAGGCCATCGTAAGTGGCAGTAATCTACTTACGGCGAGAGTAGAAATCTCCTTTCGTATCATAGACTAATTTTCGATCATTATTATACGTTATCATGCAAGGGTATTTTTTATTTACGTAAGCATCTCGATGAAATATTGTATTTTATTGATAAGATGATATATAAATGTAAGTAAATGTAATATAACAATACTAATACTAATACTAATAATATAAATTAAATAATTAATTTAATAATTTTATATACATGGGATAGTTATTAATTTAAGATACTTGTAGCGCGCGCGTTTGTGTGAGTGTTGCGTATCTAAACGTGTGACCATGTGTGTTATTTATCTACGCAAAAATCTAAATCTATTCATATATATACATACTACATATTATATATATCGTGAAACAAATGAAATAAAGTAAGTACATATAAAACGATATATGAGACATAACCTACAAGAACAAAAAAAAAAAAACAAGAAAATAGAAAGAAGAAGAAGATTATAAAAAGATAACGCACTAAAACAAAAGTTAGATAAAATACGACGTGTCGTTGAAGAGATTCGTTCGACAGCTTTAGAAATATACCGAGACTGAGTTCAAAGGTAACACCGATATTGAGAGTTTTCTACGACTTTCAAGGTTAAGGTGAGAAACTTTCCTCGTAACTTCGAATGAAACTCAAGAACAACCAAAAAGAATAGAAAATCATTCCTAAATCTCTAATCATATTTTTTCTTCTCCTCGTAATATTTTCTTTTTTTTCCTCTCTCATTATGCACTAAGTATCAACTGTTACACTTATCTAATTAAATTATTAATGAAAAGAAATAAACGTACGATAAATTTACGTGACATATTTGCAATATTGTAGGATTAACTATCGATGCGCTACCTATCGGCTAATAATAGAAATATAAATGTAGGATGTACATACATTATCTCGATTGGTTGAAATCGTATCACGATTAATTAATTAAACGTCAACATTAATTTTATCTAAATCTAATTCGCTTGTCATACAATCGATAGGTAATATAATTATGTTATACGTAACGTATAAATAATTTCTATTTATAATATAATACATAGGCAGTCTTAAGTTCTCTCCATAATCATTTTTATCCTATAATAATTATTTTAATTATTTAACGAGTAATGTAAATGACGTAAGTAATGTAAATATGTAAAAAAAAAAAAATACTAATAATTCGAATTGTTATTTTACAATAGTAAAGTAGAATTTATAGTAATAAGAGAATTAATATCAATTTACATCTCGACAGAAATCAAATTTGTCACTTTTTTATATTTCTATATACAATGATTATATAGTAAGTGAATAATATAAAATATAAGTAAATGATAATTTTTCCAATTAAAATTTTACATGAATTTATTTAATAGAAAATTAATAGAACATCTTTTCAAACATTCTCATGTAATTTCGAGAGTAATATTATACCTCAAAGTAATTACTGGACAGAAATAAATCAACTTGTCTAAAAATGGGGAGAGAGAGAGAGAGCGAGAGAGAGAGCTTTTAGCGGCAACGGTTTTAAAGAGTCAAAGAGAATCCTAAGAGAGTTATCTGAGATATACAAACATCACAAGAGATTTCGAAATTTGCCATGTTCGTTTGTCGTAAAATTGTAAAAGCGACATATCGTTCCTACTCCTTTCTACGATGTCATTTTTGCTTCTTACCCATCTCTTCCTCCACCCTCTTTCCATTTCTTTCTTTTTCTCTTTCTTTCTCTCATTCTGTCTGTCTATCTGTCTGCCTGCCTGTCTATCTCTCTCTCTCTCTTTCTCTTTCATGATATCTTCTTGTTAGAATTGACAATAAAAATAAAATGAGAAAATAATAAAAAAGGCAAATGTTTCGTGATACTCTCTCATTAGTACCGTTACATGACGATCCCTTTGATTTTCTGTTTCCTTTGATGCAACTCATGTTCCTTTTCTTTTTTTGTTTTCTCCTCTTTCTACATAAAAAATTTTAATTAATACGAAATAAAGGTTTCGTTAATTACATAGCGATAATAAAAATTTGATAATAAAATATATTATTAATAGGATCCATTTAAAACTATATATTAATAGAAAATTTATTGCCGTATCTTTTAAAAAATAAATTACTATATCATCGACTATCACAATCCCGTTGTCTCTAGAAGCTACGTTAAGAAGTTTCTTCGAAAATATGCAGAAAGACAGCATAATATTTGTAAGGATTACTATCAAAATTAGACATAAGTACGGACATTGTATTCGTCGATCGTCGGTCAATAATCGTACATTCTGAGTAATATACGTACATATTGAACGTAAAATAAATCCAAATTGCCGAGAAGGAAATTAAAATAAAAGAAACAGATCGTGAACAAAATAAATATAAAGAAAAGTTGGATCGACGATAATAAATAATAGCACAGACACATACTGTACTGTTGGTTCCTGAAGGCAGCGCGATTAATATGAAAGGAGCCTTTCCAGATACGTCGGTCTCGGGGCTGTGACGGTCGCGATTCCCACGTAGAATCTTTCCAGTCTCTTCCTGATCGTCAGAATTATATAGGAGATCCGCTAGAACGTTATGAACAAGGACGGCGACACAGGGCACTAGGATGGTACAGCGTCGATGGTCGTGTCAAATCAAAATGCCGCGTTCTCGCAAATTAATGGGAGAACTCTTCGGGCGTAACTCTTTCGGGAAGAAAAGATCCTTGGCGCGTAGGAACTCGGAACGTCGATGCGCGTAATAAACGCTAATATATTCGCATGTATATTTCGTAGTAGCGCGATAAGATCGTATATGGGTTCTTTCGTAACGACTGATTGATTAGTTGACGTTGGTATTATTCAGTATTAAATCAACAAACGCTATTCCTCGATTTTCAAATATATAGATATGCTTCCCAACGTGCCACGCATTCCGTGTAATGCATGGTTAGTTGTTGCCAAGATTCCGGAGATTTGGATGTTGTTAGCTTGAACGACGTAGTTTGAATTATTCCTCGACTCTTTCTTCGACTGTATATAAAGGGAATGAAAAGGGCGGAGTTGAAGTAGAATCCGAAGATGGAAAGGGAAGGAGAGATGCTCATTGGTCGGGAAGAGGGTTCGGGCCAATTGGTGGGATTGTTTAAACATTTTCAATTTGTGGTACTTTGTCATGGTGCGAGACTTCACTAATAATGCTTAAGCTCGGACAACGTGGGGTAGGAATACTTTCTCCTTTATGATTATCAAAGAAATTTTCAAGGGTCGGGGATAGACACAATACAGGTATTCGGACAAGAATAGCAATGCGTTTTCTTAATGGTTGTCCAAGGAATTTCCTAGGGACGCGGATAGACCCCAATAAAAATGTATGACCCGTTAGAAGAAAGTACGGTAGATACCTGAGGTAGGGTATGTCAACGTATGGTGCGCGTCAAAACAGACGATCACATGAAAGAAATGGAAAAAATAATAATAAAAATGAAAATAAAAATAAAAATAAAATAATAATAAATAAATAAGAAAAAAAAAAATAACGAAAAAGACCACCGGATATTAGCAACGATATAAATCGATTCACGTGTGTATTAACAAACGGAATGTTTGCCGAGATTTAATTACTAGAAGTGGCATTAATTAATTAAGCACAGCACATTGTCGACTCTACGTAGCGCATAGCGCTTGTAATAATGAAAACGAGAATTCGTGGCTACGTCCAATAAACGCGTCAACGTTTAATATGGACGCTTGGATAATGATACTCTAATCACGTATACGATTACAAACGATCCGCAAGAGCGTTTGCAATTCGAACGACCGAACTTTTTGTTAATAGCATCTCGTTAATCGCCGATTAAATAAAATAAAGAAAATATCAAGAGGGCAACCTCTTCTCTGATTACGTTGGTCGGCCATTTGTGGCCGATAATTGCTTTGCCCGTATATTTTCAATACAAAGGAAGAAAAAGAAAGGAAAAGAAGAAAAATAATATCAACGTTCTTTATTGAGATATAAAACATTAAATTTTTTTTTTTTTCCAATTAAACGAATTACCGGCGTTATTCATTTATATATAAAATGGTAAAAGTTTTCAATATATATAAAAAAAAAAATCTATAATGTTATTTATTTAGATATAAAGTACATATAAAATACTAACAATTATCGATATAACAAAGCGATATAGTATTAATTATATTTCGATATAAGACGTGAGACATTTCTTATTTCTTTTTTCGATACGAAATACGATCATGCGTGTTACTTATATTTAAGTATGAAATACAAAACATTCTCAATATTTTATTTATTAGTTTGTTTTATTTTATAAATTATATTGTATTTATTAATTTTTAT
>OU427004.1:2806826-2821826 GCA_911387935.1 Dolichovespula saxonica | reverse complement strand
CGCGAATATCCGAAATGATATTTGTAAATTCAGAGAAAGAGAGTGAAAGAGAGAGAGAGAGAAGAGAGAGAGAGAGAGAGAGAGAGAGAGAGAGAAAGAGAAAGAAAGAAAGTGACAGAAAATGAGAGAGAGAGAGAGAGAGAGAGAGAGAGAGAGAGAGAAAGAGAAAGAGAAAGAGAGACAGTGACAGAGAATGAGAGAGAGAGAGAGAGAGAATAAATATACGTATACAAATATATATACGTATGTACAATGTGTGTATTGTACATACGATCGTATTCGTCGATGTTTGTTCGATCGTACGTAAATGTTCTCGACATCAAACTTTTCCTGTTCATCGTGAAAAAACAAAGTCTATTAATCGTTACTGTTACTCTATTTACTATTTACTCTTTCTCTCTCTCTCTCTCTCTCTCTCTCTCTCTTACTATGTGGATTCGTTCGTGGGTTTGTGCGCGCGCGCGCCTACGTGCGTTAGTTTCTGTTTATTTGTTTTATGATTTAAATCATCAACTTTTTGCTTCTGCGTATGTACATTTTTGGGGGAGTATTTTTCTCCTCTATGTATTTATTTTATTTTATTTTATTCTTTCTTTCTTTGTTTTTCCTGTTTCTTTTTTTTTTGTTTCCCGAAAGTAAACGTTAAGATCAAAGTGTCGAGTTAATACTAAATCTTTTATTTAAAAAAAAAAAAAAAAAAAATAGAAAAAAATTTTTAAAAAAGATAGAGAATAATATTGTAATTATTATTGCGGGTAAAGGGACGGGTTGAAGTTATTATTATTGCAATGTTGAAATTATTATTGTTATTACCATTATTATTATTTTGAAATTAATCGATAAATACAATGTCGGAATTGTCAATATTGTTATTATATAAATAAACAATACCTTATTACCGATAATTCATCACTGTAAATTACTAACTTATCGACCGAATCAATACTAAACTATACCGTTCCTTATTAAAATCATATCATCGTTATGTCATTCAGTTACAAACAATACGATAAATTCGTTAATGATCGATCGATTCAATACCATACTATTGTTACCCATTAAAATCATCTTAATCCCATTTCACAGATTTGCATATGAAATATTTCAAATCCCTTAAATATCAATCAAATCATTAATATTACGTTATTAGGGTGTCCCATAAGTTACCTCCGCGTCACGTTATGAATATGACTACGAGGAAAGAAAGGACGAAACTTATGGGACACCCCAATACAATAGTTCTTTCATTTATATCCAAAATATAATTATTTTATTAATTACAAACGCGACAATCAATCGCTGATATCGAGATTGTTCGTGTAATAATTAAATAAGCTCTACGAAATGAACAAATTCATTGACATATGTCATGATAATTTATCGATCTCACACACACACACACACACACACATACACATTCTCTCTCTCTCTCTCTCTCTCTCTCTCTCTCTCTCCCTCTATTACCTATCTATCTATCTATCTTTCTATCTATTTCTCTTTTTCTCTATTTTTTTCCGTTCGCAATAATTCTTTTGTAGTGAAAAAAAACAAATTGTGTATGGTTGAAGGAAGAAAGAGAGAGAGAGAGAGAGAGAGAAAGGGAAAAGAAAAGAAAAAGAAAGAAAAGCGGGATTGTAAAACAAGAAAATGACATATGTTAACGAATAATTTTCAAGTATAACTCATGTGATACCCCATAGAAATATATATATATATATATATATATATATATATATATATATAGAGAGAGAGAGAGAGAGAGAGAGAGATAGATAGATAAATAGATAGATATATATAACATATAGCTTTGGTCCTTTCGACGAATCCTGGTAGTCCGTTCGTGCGTTTAAACTCCATATATCCACCGAGCGCAACAATTCGCGCGTGATACACGTTACTGACCGAACGAAATGTGTATAAACCTCTGTCTGTGCTGTACCACGGATATGTATCGTCGTTATACAGACAGACGAAGAGAGAGAGAGAGAGAGAGAGAGAGAGAAAGAGAGAGAGAGAGAGGGAGAGAGAGATAGAGAGAGAGATAGGGATAGAGAGAGATATACACATAGAGCGAAACAGAGAGATACACAAAGTATACGTGTATATAGATTTGTTTGTATATGCATATGCGTGCATCTGTATGCGTGCGTGCGTGCGTGCGCTTATGTATGTATGTATAATATGTGTTTGTATGAATATATGTATTTGATGGAACGTGGCTCACACAGAGAAATCCCTCCTGTCAAGCCGGAATTAATCCGCTTTACGGGAAGCGCAAACAACGAGTGCCATCCACGTACCGAGTGTAGACTAGTAAAGGGGTCGGGGGTATGAGAGGTGAGAGGTGAAGCCTTTATAAGGCGTAGGAGGGAGCGAGGAGGGTAGGTGCCGGGGGCGGGGGGTTGCAGGAGGAGGGCGGCTGTAAACGTTTAAACGTGTCTCGATTAACTCGGACGCCGGCTTTCGTCGTCCTCGCTTCACGACCTTCGTCGTCGTCGTCTTAAACCCTCCCTTCGTTCTTTGATTTCACTTTCGTTCTCGATTCGTGGCTTTGATACTATTTTTTTTCTTCTTTCTTTCTCTTTCTCTTCTTCATCCGTTATTTTTTTTTCTTCCGTTCTTTTCTTTTCTTTTTTTTTTTTTTTTTTTTTTCATTTCTTTTCACTCTCGTCGACAATTTTCTTCTCTCTTTCCTCTTCCTTTTTTAGTCTTACGGTTCTTCTTTTCTGTATTATCGTCATTTATTTATACCCGTCCATATATGCGTGCACGCATGCACGCATGCACGTACGCAAGTATGCATGCATGTAATGTGACTTACGCACAGAGATGCGCGATATTATTTTCGATTGTGTTAACAATTGTTTATTATTTTTTCTTTTTTTATTGAGATTGACAAATTAATTTGAAAATTATATTTTTGTTGTCGCTGGGACTTATTATTTATATATATATATATATATATATATATATTATTTGTTAATTTTATTGTGGATATATAGAAAATAACTATATAAACATTCTATCAAATATTCCATTTAGAAGATAGCGTAAAAAAAGAAAAAAAAAGAAATCTGCTACATTGTCGTCTTTCAATTATTTCAAGCTATATTGCATAATTAATATTGAAGAATTAATACTACTACATAAAACGCTTTTAATACCATAGGCAATAGAGTTTGGCTTATGGGACATTGTAAATTTTATCGTTCGTACTGTTATCAAATCGTTTATAAATCGTTTACAAGATGCGACAGAACGTTTAAACGAAATACAAAAGCTCCATTACTCTTGTGTGATAAATTTCAATGTTTCGTTTACACACACACACACACACGCATCCACGCACGCACGCACAAATGTACAAACACTTTCTTTCTTTCTCTTTCTCTCTCTCTCTCCCTCCCTTTCTTTCTTTCTCCGTCTTTTTCTCATTTCTCCGTTTATTTTTAGTCCTTTTTCTGTGTAATGTTTTACTTTCTTTATTTTTCTATTTTTTCTATTCTTTTTTTCTTTTTATGCGTCCATCCTCACAGAAAACCGAAACTTTTCGTTCTGACCGAGAACGATCGTTTTATATTTATTTCGTGGTCAGACAGCAGGTAGCGTTTTCTAAAATTCCGAGCTCTCGAGATAGACGAGCAGTGCGATAATTCATCGGTCTCTCTCTCTCTCTCTCTCTCTCTCTCTCTCTCTCTTTCTCGCTCTCTCTTTCTCTCTTACACACAACACACACACACACACACATACATACATACATACAGAGAAAAAAGTGCGCGTGTAGGCACGCACGCAAGCACGCATATATTTTTCCTGTTTGCGAGAACTTTTCTACAGTGGAAAGAAAAATTGTGAATGGTAAATGAAAGAAATAAAAAATAGAAAAGACTATGGTGTTATATATATATATATATATATATATATATATATATATATATATATCTTTGAGCGGCAAAACTATAATGAAAAACAATAATAAAGATAGGTGGAATTATTTTTGTAAGTATGTATTAAATAATAAATAAATAAATAAATAAATAAATAAATAAATAAATAAATAAATATATATATATATATATACATATGCTTGTGTGTGTGTATGTCTCTGTATATATGAGTGCATGGAATAGTAGTTTTATTTCATAAAAATGAAATAAAAATGAAGGTGAAGAAAAGAAGTTTAGATTAAAAATACCCTTACGAGAATAAGCAAACAAACAAAAGCGAAAAAGAAGAAATATATCGGAATAACGGAGACCTCATTAAATGAAACGAATGGATGATAATTGACGAGATCACGATCGACTAATCTCATTAATCGATTCGAACTTACGAAGAAGAAGAAGCAGAGAAAGAAGTGGAAGAAGAAGTAGAAGTAGAAGCAGAAGAAGAGTAAGAAGAGGAAGTAGAAGAAGTAGAAGTAGAAGCAGAAGAAGAGTAAGAAGAGGAAGTAGAAGAAGTAGAAGTAGAATCAGAAGAAGTAGAAATGGGGGAAAAAAGCAGAACGGGGAAAAGTAAGGAAGAGAGAAAAAAAAAAGAAATTATTCGATGACAAAGAAGCTCGTCGTCTGCAGGTACTCTCAACACCGTTAGGAGAAAACTTGCGAGACAAGATAAAGCGAGTTTTGAGATGTGTCTGAAGAAGAACGAAAGAAAGCAAGAATAAAAAAAGATAGAAAGATAGAAAGATAAAAAGATAGAAAGAAAAAGAGAGAGAGAGAGAGAGAGAGAGAGAGAGAGAGAGAGAGAGAAAGAGGGTAAGAAAAGAGGAAGGAAATATGAAAGGGATGAACGAAGTCAGTCGAGAAAAAGTGAATCATAGAACAAGTGTAAGATAGAAATAAGTATCTAAAAAGAAAGAGAAAATAAGAAAAAAAGAAACGTAGAAAGAGGAAGAATAAGATAGATAAAGAGATTGAGAGAAAGAGAGAGATTTAGAAAGAGAAAAAATATAAGTATTTGATTGGTCAATAAGTGATATCACAATTTTTTAATAACACTTTGATATCTCTTTATCAGATAGATGGTTATAATACATAAAATACTACAAATTTCGACATTACTCATTCAGTCAACTCCATAGATCAAGAGAAAGAGAAAGATAGAAGGAAAGTAAGAAAGAAAGATAAAGATAGAAAGACAGAGATACGGAGACAATCGGAGATACAAAGATTAAGAAAGTAAGAGAGAGAGGGGGGGAGGGAAAGAGGGAGAAAGAGAATTTAAAAGATAGACATTAGATTGATCAATGATAGCTTGGCAAATGAGTTAAATTTAAATTTTCTAAAATTATATTTAAATCCATATTTAAATTTTCTAAAATATTTTCATATTATTATTCAATTGAAATACATTTTATTACGTATTTTAATACACCTGTAAATTTTTTAATAAAAATTTCGACGTTACCTGCCAGAATTAACTTAATAAATAGAAGGAAAGAGAAAGATACAGAAAGAGAGAGAGAGAGAGAGAGAGAGAGAGAGAGAGAGAGAGAGAGAGAGAGAGAGAAGCAAGTTAAACGAGAGAAATAGAGTAAAAGATATATATATATATATATATATATATATATATATATATAAAGAAAGATCGCAGAGTGTCCTTCTTCAGCAAGTAGTCAGCCACGAGCTAATTAAGTCCAAAGCATTCGCCATGGAAGCTTTATTAAGCTGACGCCAGATGCTCACTCGTAAATCCTCGGGGCTTGCACGACCACGTTCCAATTTCCGAATTGCGCGAACCAATTCGGAGACTGCTAGGTAGATAGGAAGGAAACAGAGAGAGAGAGAGATAGTGAGAAAGATGGACAGACGTTTTGCACGATGGACAACAACTGTCCAGGATGCTGCAGTAGCAATGGAACCGCGAGAAGACGACGATCTCTCCCTCGTCGATCCTCAAATTTCGCGGGTTAACACGTTTCTCATATCGCGTACAATGCAATCTTATATATTTATATATCGTCGATTTTAGAAATTACACCTGACAAATAAATTAATCGATTCGTATAGATTGGATTATTTACAAAAAAAAAAAAAAAAAAAACAAGATAAAAATAAAAAGAAAAAAAAATAACAACGCTTCGACGTTCACATTGTGACATTTCGATTATATAAATCGTACGTTCCCATTCGTTTAAATCATCTAACTATATATAATAATTTAATAATTTAATATATAAATATATATAAATAATAATTTAAATATATATATATATATATACTATTTTAATTTATATATAAAAATAGAAATATTTATTGTAGTCATGAATAAAATATACAGAGAGAGAGAGAGAGAGAGAGAAAGTGTGTGTGTGAGAGAGAGAGAGAGACAGAGGAGAGAAATAAAAAGAGAAAACAGAGAAAGAAAAGGCAAAATTGTTTCCTTCATTACGTTCACATTAATCATTGAACTACATACGCTACAACATCCCATATATCTCTCTATCTCTTTCCTTTCGCATACGTGAATACATGCTAACTCAATACACACACAAACACACACACACACACAAAGAAAGAGAGAGACACACAGACACACACGATATTTTTCTCATTTCCTTTCTACAGGATCGAGTAGACGTCGTGAAACACACAGAAGAAAGAATTTATTTCTTCCGACGTCTTTTCTTCCCTACGGCGAGATAATCCTAGAGATTTCATGCGTGGATGCTGTAGAAGCCACAGCTGCGTATCCAGAGATAGATAGATAGAGAGAGAGAGAGAGAGAGAGAGAGAGAGAGAGAGAGAGAGAGAGAGAGAGAGAACGAGCGTTCATCCGCAACATTCTATGGGTGTCTACACCAGCTTGGAGGAGACCCGTTTGCTAACCCCCTCCTCCCTCCCTTTCCCTCCTCACCCTCACAATCCTCACCCTCTTGCTCCTCCTCTTCCTCTTCCTCCTCCACCTCCTTCTCCTCAACCTCCACGCCACTAACCCCTTCTTCCACCGTCCAACCACCTCTCACTTACTTTTATTTCGCGGTTTATGACGGTATAAGAAGATTAATGGCCGCCATTGTTTGTGTCATACGTGTACGTATTAAAACACGAAAGAAAGGAAACTAAAGATGCTTAGAAATAAGGTTACCTCTTTTTCTTTCTTCCTATCTCTTTTTTTTTTTTTCTTCCCCGTTCTTTTCGTCTCTTTTCGCATAATTATCAACGAGATTACGCATCCATCGCAAGTATTTCCGCGGATAAGAGCTCGCTCTGTATATACGTATGTACGTATGTATTTACGTGTTTATTTGTGTGTATTCCTATAGAATTTCATTGAAAGAAATGTAAATTATAATATACGGTAAAATAAATACGATGCGGAATATAGAATACAAGTGAGATGATCGTTCGACAGATTTTTCATGTTGTAAGAAAATATATAATAATTTTTCGTATTTTAAGAAAAATATATAATAATTTTTCGTATTTTAAGGAAAGTATTTAAATAAAATAGATTGATATCGTCAATTAGATCTGTTGATAAGTAACGTTATTACAACGTTATTCGCCGTGTTATATAACGTAGATGGTAACATTGTCTTACGTAATAGAATTACATCATTGACGTTGCGATAATTTAATCATTTTCTTATAGCAGTAGGCGTAATAAATAAATTATTCGATTAAAAAATATTTTCATTCGATCTGCGGATATTAAAGTAAAATAAAAACGATATTTGTTTGTCGGATATTCTTATTTAAACAAATGAAACGAAGATAATTATTTAATGCGCGGATATTCGATCACTAAAAATAATATCGATAATATCACCATTTTGTCATTCATTCCTATAGTTATTTGAAATATCTTCTCTCTCTCTCTCTCTCTCTCTCTCTCTCTCTCTCTCTCTCTCTCTCTCTCTCTCTCTCTCTCTCTCTCTGTCTCTATCTCTACGTATTGTGGAATACTTACACGTATATAGAATAAAAAATATACAACGTGAGATATTTCAAAACGAACTACATTTGAATGTGTGTGTATGTGTATGCATACGCGTATGAAATACGTCACGTACAACCTCCTACGTTCATTCACAAAAGGTTTCTCAATGAAAACGACCTCTATGCTACGACTACTACTACGTGCAATTTTTGTTGACTGACATCTTCTCTCTTTACGATGAATGAAAAAACTTGCTCTTTCAAATATCGTCTTCGTCGTTGAAAAGAAAAGAAAAAAAAAAAAAAAGAAAAAAGAAAAAGAAATGGTGGATCATCCAAACGTGAAGTGTGTTATTTTCTTTTTTTCCTATCGATCGACAAGATTGACAAACGAAATCATATTGATCGACGATATTAATTGATCGTATCAAAACATCGACGTTAATTGACAATAATAATGATCGCTATCAATATCAATGAAAGAAATTATTTCAAACGACGATATATAAATCAAGTGGTAATAGTAATCAATGAAATTGCGTTAATTAATGGATATTAATCGGTTAACGATAATTAACAAAAAAAAAAAAGAAAAAGTAAAAAAAATGATCTGAAATATAACATTTAACAAAAAAAAAAAAAAAGACAAAAATAACAGATTAATAAGAAACAAGAGCAATATTATTACTTGACTAATAATAGTACACAAGATCATATAAATCGATTAATTGTACAATAACATTAATAAACAAAGTTATATATATATAAATATATATAAATGATGAATACAACGATATAATAATATTACAATTGCTATCAAATTGGCGTGATTGTATATACATGCGAAAAACAAAATATATCGATCGATCGATCAATCAACCGAAAAAAAAAATATATATATCCATCGATCCAATCAATCGGAAAAAAGAATTATTTATCGACGAACATGAACAAAATGGCAAAGAAGAAACAAAGAAAAAGATAAAAAAAAATTTTTTTCTAAATTAAAAAAAAAAAACAAAATAGAAATTGGAATAGAAATTGAGAGAATGAGACAGAAAGAGAGAGAGAGAGAGAGAGAGAGAGAGGCCAAGTATTTTCGTGGTGCGAAAAGTACTCCAATGTTTTTCTCCCGTCGTCGTAGTAGGAAAAGTTGGACGATAAAAGCACGAGTTCTCTCTCTCTCTCTCTCTCTCTGTCTTTCTCTCGGTACTCTTCTTTATTCTTCTACGAAAGCTCGCGGCCATTGGCCACCACTCCAGGGAGAAATTCGTGCTCGAATGTACACGGTGGTAAAGCTAAAGCACGTAGAGGGTATAGTCACGATAAATACTAATAAACCGGCCGCATCGTTTTACACACTGCCGCTGTATAAAAATGTTCCCCTTTCTTTCCCTATCTCTTTCCTTTTTTTTTCATTTTTTTCTCTTCTTCTTCCTTCCCCCTCCACCCTTCTTCCTTTTCTTTTTTTCCCCTCTTTTCGTTTTTTTTTTACTTTCGTTCCTTTTTTTCGCCCTCCTTTGGAATGTCCGAGCTTTTCTTCGTTACTTCACCAATATCACGCGGATTCTACGAGAAAATCCTGCGAGTGCCAAAGAGCTTTAAGCTCTTCGAGTAAAAGAAAAAAAAGAAAAAGAAAAAAAAGAGAGAGGAAAAACTGTGTTTCCCTTACAAACCGTGTGTATATTGATCTACGATTATTATTAATTTTATTATTATTATTATTATTATTATTATTATTATTATTATTATTATTATTCTCTTTTTTTGTCTATAAAAATTATTTGGGCGATTAATATTTTACAATTTTTTGTTACTTTTCTTCTTGTTTTTTTTTTCCGTTCCTTTCTTTTTTCTTATTTGTCTTTTTGGAATAATTTTCATCTTTGCAGTTGGTTTTTATGCATGTGTTAACGTATTGCTATAAATTTCGTGTGTGTGTGTGTGCGCGCGTGTTTGTAAGAGCGTTTTATTGACGACGAAATATTTGGTTTTTCTTTTCTTTTTTGTTGTAATAAAAATTTTTTAAATTTCTATACCGAAGTATAATAACATTTTGTCATGAAATTCTATACATACATACATACATACATACGTACGTACATATATACATACGTATATATATATATATATATATATATATATATATATATATATATATATATATATATATGTTTTATTTATGACGAAAAATATTTGATGTTTTAGTAATAAAAATTTTTTAAATATTCAATATGGAAGTATGCTAAAGTTTTGCCCGAAACTTTGTTATATCAATACATATGTTTTATACATAAAAAAAACGACACGCATATATGACATTTTTATAATAAAACTTTTTACGATATTCAATATATAAATATGATAATATTTCGTCGTGTTATTTTTATACGTACATAAATTTCATATATTACACGTGTGTACTATTTAAAAACGAATTATTATCGTTTCTAATAATAAAAACAGAAAGAAAACAAAAAATATCAACACCTATTTACGTTAACTATCGCATAATGCGTTATGGATATTATTATAAATAATTATTATAAATAACGTTATTCTTCTAAATGTTAATGCAATAATCTTCGATTAAGTTTCTATCGTTAGACGTACGATTGATCGACTTTGCTAAGAACGTAATATAAATGAAAAAAAAAATATAAAAAAAATCTAACGTCCTATTAACGAAGTTTTGAGAGTAGTATTAGTACTCTCTATACGGCGATGTTAGAGACTAACGACCGTATTAATTACTAAGAACGATATTGATAAGAACGACGCATAATTTATTTTGCTTAGATGACGAACGAAGGTTAATATAGGAAACCTTCCTGCGTGAAAACAAACAATCGATATTGTTGTCTACAATGGAAATAAAATCATTACGTTCCGTTAAAATTCATGCATTTCTCAATTTATATACATACATACATACATATATATATATATATATATATATATATATATATATATATATATATATATATTTAAAATACACACATACAAACACGAATAATTTTAAATTAATATTAATAATATAATCAGTACACTCATAAACCCATACGTAGACTAAACGTTATAGTTCGATGGGATCATTAAAGATAAGCAAAAGGATAAAATAATAAATAAACAAAAAAGGGTATAATAAAATTTGGAATAAAAATAAAGATAAATCACTGTCTCTCACTTCCTTCCTTTCACTTTTTTCTTTACTCCTCTCCTTATTTCTCTCCGTTCTTTTTCTTTCTTTTTATTTTATTTTTTTTTCTTTGTTTTTTTTTTTTTTTCATTTTCTTAGACAGACTTTCGTACTTTTATCTTCCGTTGAACGTTTCAACTTTCAACGTGTTCGATGTTGAAAAGAGAAGAAGATACGAGTTAGCACGGGTTCGTGTACCTAATCGGGAAAAAGCTCAACCGGATATCTTCATCCCTATTCTCCTTCTCTCTCTCTCTCTCTCTCTCTCTCTCTCTCTCTCTCTCTCTCTCTCTCTTATACTCTCCCCCTTTTAAAAGCGTTGGAAACTTTCGAATTCGTGCAAACGCCGCAGCCTGGTTTGCGAGTCTACGTATAAAACGTAAAGGCGTTATCGATCGGTATAACTTCACGATGGCGATTTTATTCCTTCACTTTGTTTCTCCTTTTATACTTCGAGAATTTGCGCCGCTCAGTTCAGACTTACACTTACCTTTTACGGCCAACCAAAACAGATTTTCTTCTCTTTCTTCTGGATTTTTGTTTCTATTTTATTTTATTTTATTTTTTTTCATTCATTTATTTATTCATTTTATTTTATTTTATTTTATTTTTATTTCTCTCATTTTCTCCTTCCTTTCTTCTTTTTGTTCTAATTAAGAAGATCGTTCACCTCCCACCCGACGCTCCCCACCCTCCCGTTTTTAGGTCGATGCCACGTAAATTGTTTTTTCGGTTTTCTCTCGTGGCATTTCTCGTGTTCTCTGTTCATTCCATCCGTCCTGCTTGAATAAAACTAAACAACTTGGATGTATTAAATCGTTAACAATTTCTATTACGATGTTTATAACACGCTCGAAACAAAAAATAAATAAATAAATGTGATCGTACGATTAAGGATATAATATCGATCTTTCGACGAAACGTCTAACGATACAATTATCACGTTGAAATATATAAGATTGTTATTAATTTTTACTATAATATTTATGATAAATATATATATATATCAATGAAAATTCGAACAAACATAGGATACGATAGCCACATGTATTATAACGTTATTGATAAAAAAAAATTGGATGGTAAAAGAAAGATGAGTACGTATGTGTATGTAGAAATGTAAAGAAATGCAAAAAAAAAATGTTTTCCATAATCCAAGAAACCTCCTTATCGACCGATAAAATTGTTAATCCGATTAATTTTTTAAACGATCGTTATCGTTGCAGATTTAACGAACGATCGTATTCGTTAAAATCCTGTTAACAAATGGAAAATAAGGTTAACTTAAAAGAATAGTAAGAAGAAAGAGGATAAAAGAAAAAAGAGGATAATCGAAAAAGAATAAAGGTAAAATTAAAAGAAGACTTTCAAGAGAACAGAAATATTAAAATGAATAATATCTCACGTGATTTTACCATCGTGCCATCTCCCTTTACATTCTAATTTTTATCCGCCATATATGCATACTTACATACATATACATATATGCATATATATATATATATATATATTCTTACATAGAGTGCAGTAACATAAATATAATGGTTAAGCATAATGGATAAAACTCGTGTCCTTCGAGTCACCAAAGAAATGAAACAAAGAGCGAAACGTCGAATTAATGCGAGATAAAGAGAAAAGAAAGAGAGAGAGAGAGAGAGAGAGAGAGAGAGAGAGAATTTTCGTATGGTAAATTTTCACTATACGCTTTTCACGAAGAATACAACGCTTAGCAGTGCATAAATATCATACGTTGTTTCTTATCGTATATTTCCTTTCCTTCTCTTTTGTTCCTCATTTTCAACGTGGGGATATTGTAAATCCACTTTTTTAGTAAGCTTTATATCTCCTATTTTTATCCCCGAGAGCTTACACAATTTTGTCCCGTATGAAAGATATAAAACAAATTTTTATCTCATTCACTTTTTCTTCTCTCTCTCTCTCTCTCTCTCTCTGTTTGTCTCTCTCGTCTTTTTTTATTCCTATTAAATTTTTATCCATTTCATTTATTATCATCATTCATTGTATTTCTTACTCATTAGTATATATATATATATATATATATATATATATATATATATATATGTATATTTAAAAAAATATATATACTATAAGCAATATATAAGTATAATATAATATTATAAAAATAATGTAAAAGCGATTTAATTGAAATAATTAATTAAAAGATTATTACCATTATCATCATCATCATCATCATTATTATTATTATTATTATTATTATTATTATTATTATTATTATTATTATTATTATTATTATTATATATTCTATTATTTATTATAGGTATTTTTGATGTATAATATTTGTTCGTTATAAAATAAATCCTCTTGTTAACATGGTATTCCGAGAGCATGGTTTCGATAAAATACCACAAAAAAAAATAAAATTACGTCAACCCTCTTATTATAACAAGATATTTCTTATAATACGATTTCCATATGGCACCATTTAATAAACTTGTATAATCCCCACACATATAACAGTATTTCCTTTACACCGTTTCGATAGAACGTGAAACGAATTAAACCTGTTAAAGCACGGTCGAATGTATTATTTATATATATACAAACATACATATACATATAAATTTATATATATATATATATATATATATATATATATATATATATGTATACATATATGTATATATTTTCGACATTGTATATTCTTAAAATTGCTGGAATAAAATTTATTAATCGTTAATATAAATTAATCTAATTAATTTATTAATCGTTAATTATAATTAATATAATTAATCTTGATTAATTTTATTACATGTAAAAATCGAATTTGCTAAGTACGAAGTATAATTGAAAAATTTAAAGTCTCATTTACGCAGTATGTACATATACGTTCGTACTTACTTACTCTGTACAACGACGGCTTGTGTTAGACTGAGGACATCTCGACACGAATGACGCATATACGTTAGTCTTTTAGAAAACACATGAGGGTTAATAAAAATAGAGGGGAGAATATAAACAAACAAAACCTATGCCTAGTACGGAAAATATTTATATAATATCGTTACATCTCCTATTGACTTTCTCATTCATGTATTCCTTTTTGTATACATAATATTACTTATAACTATACATATACGTGTGTGTATACGCGTGTACCGTGTACCTGTACATATACATATCTACGTGAATTATTTTTAAACAATGTCAATAATTCAAATTATTATATCCGCGCGCGCACATTATTTTAATATATTAATTTTGTATGCACATGTTTTTTTATTTGATTATACATCATCGTAGTACACTCGTTATAAAATTTGCATTATTTTTTACATTCGCTCTATCATTGTTTGTTACATAAAGAACCGTTACGAATTATTTATTGCATTATTTAGAATTTATTGTACGGACAAAAATTTATTCAAAAAAAAAAAAAAAAAAAAAAGAAGAAAAAGAAAAATTATTTCATTGCAATCTATATATCACCTTCATAATACAATCCTTACTATCAATCATTCATCCTTTTTATTTAATTCACACTGTTTTCCTCCCCATTATGGATTTTATTTATTATTGCATTTATCATCGGAACGTATAAACAAAATTAGATTCCGCTCCGTTTCCATACTTTTCCTTTTTATTTTTTTTTTTTCTTCTTTCCGCATGGAACGCACATGTGCAACGAAGCGCGCTGCACTGTGACATACACCACCCGATACATACATATGCACATACACAAATACATCAACAAATTACGAATCCTTTTTAAACGGGAGCTAACTTTCGTCCTGACTTCCTTTTAACCCCCCTGTCCCCCCACCAGCACCGCTGCCACCAACCCCTCCTCCTCCTCCTCCTCCTCCTCCTCCTCTCCACCCGTATCCCCATCCATTATTCGATTCGATACATTATTCATAGACGTAGCGATCTCTCGAG
>OU427004.1:2788541-2798541 GCA_911387935.1 Dolichovespula saxonica | reverse complement strand
TTTATATTTCTTACAAAAAAAAAAAAAAAAGAAAAGAAAGGTAAAACGAACAGAGAAAGATATTAAGAGGTGAGAAAGATGGAAAGAGATGGAGGGATATAAGAAAGAATAAAATAAAGAGAGATAGATATATATACATAAAAAAAGAAGAAAAAGAAAGAGAAAAAAAAAATATATATATATATGTTTGTTCTCATTGGTTTTCCGATTTGAAATCGATTATACTATCAATATAACGAGGTAAATGAAACGTATCGCGATTAATTTCGACTCATAATTATCGGAAGGTCCACCTAGTTGTATATAGATATAATACACCTACATAGATAGTTGCACAATCACTGTATTACGTATTGCAATGCTGCACAATATTCTGACTCATTTTGAAATATAATAATTGCTTTCCTGCAAGCGTATCTTTTCGATGAAGTTATCGACCAAACGAATTAAATTGCCCATTGGGATGCACGAGAAAGGGAAAGACAAAGAGAGAAAGAAAGAAAGAGAGAGAAATATCACGTAAACTCGTCGATTTTACTAATTAAGAGCTATTCTAATTTTCCATTTATTTCGTACTCCTTCTAAAGATGATCTTCTTATTCGTTTTTTCTTTTATCCTAAACTATATTATCAGTTGCGTATATTGTGATAAGCTATGTTCGAAAACTACATTAGACTGATCATTGATAAATTAGAGATAATTATTAACAAATAATTTTGTGGGCTTTTTACGTCGTCGAGAATAAGTTTTGTAAAATTAAAAGAAATTAACGTGTTACTGGGAGGGGGACGCGCGGAGGGGGGAAAGTCTAGAGTTATGCACTTATATTTGATACGATTCATATTTCATATACCAATGAAATTTATTTTCCTTTCTTTGTAAATTTCAATTTTCATGATATTTCTTATTCTTTTATATCTTTTATTTTTTTTTATATATATATACATATATCTTTTATTATTATTAGTTTATTAGAAAATTCGTATACTCTTGGAACAAATGTTTTTGTACCTAATCATTGAAAATATATAATACATATATATATATATATACATATATATTACTACTCGATCATTTTACGATTCTTCAATAACATTTTTATTTCGTTTTTCTTTTTGTGAAAATACGAAATTGTAATCCTCAATTAAATCATTGCTATAGTGACAAATTACTTTTTTAATTAGAGATCAAATCAAAAGTAAACTTTCAATTAATTTCAATTCATTTACCTCGCTATGATCTATATAGATCAATGATATTTATATCATTCTATAATTTCGATAAATAAATCACAAATTATATATTTAAAAATCATAAAATTATTCGAAGTATATATATATATATATATATATATATATATATATATATAATTATCAAAACAAAAATATTAACAACAAAATAATATATTAATTATTCCAAAAATGTTATTAATGATCCGATAAAATCATTTCCTTTTAACGATCTATCGCGTATACAAAAAGGAAGTAGAAAAAATAAAAGGAAAAAAAAAATTGAAAGCCACGAAAGTAAATTGTCCACGTTACTTACCAATTTGACTGCTTCGTAGTCGCCATTTCTTAGCAAATCCATCAGCCTCGAGTGTTCCATTTCTTCTCTGGTCTTCTTCTTCTTCTTCATCCTCTTATTCTCTTCTTCCTCCTCTTCTCCTTCTTCCCCGCCCTTTATCCCGTCCCCCTCAACGAGTTCTGTTCGATCGTCGAACCGCTTCGACCTGTTCGCTTGCTGATCGCCGTACTTCGACTCGCCACGACGTTCGACTTTCGCCGGGAGACCGGCATCAAATCGTAAATTCTTAAGGAGGCTCTCTTTAACCACCATAACGCTCGATCTGTCCTCGTTATTTTCCTTCGCCGATAATATCGACAGATCGTTCTCGATCATTGTCCTAACGTCACGCCCATCTTCCACGTCCTTGAACTTTCCCGTCAAACGATCGTCCACGTCGTTCTCAATAGAAAATACTTTCCCGTTGTCAATTATTAACAATCTATCGTCCACCATACCATAATTACCCTCGTCAATCTCTATCGGATCATCGTCGTCGTCGTCGTCGTCGTCGTCGTCGTCGTCGTCATCTTTCGTATCGGCACCGTCCATTTTATCGTCAGGCTTGTTATTACACGTAAAACGACGATACATCATCGAGGTGTTATCCAACGATTTCTCATCGGAATTGATCGTATTAATCCGATCTATAGTTTTCCAATCGTCCAAGATCAGAGATCCTTTATTACCACGAACAATTTCAACTTTTCTATCGTCCTCCATGATAGTCTCAAGAGTCTCCTGTCTCGTTTCACCGATCCTACTATAAATCTCCTCTTCCTCTTTCACCCCAACTCTTTCCTCTTTTCTTCCTTTTCCACCACCTCCTACTCCTCCTACTCCTCCTACTTCTACTTCGTCATCCTCCTTTTCCTCTTCCTCTGCTCCTTCGTCATCTTCCTCTTCCTCCTCCTCCTCCTCCTCCCCCTCCCCCCCTCCTCGTCTTCCTTCCCTTTGCCGTTTTCTCAAATTTTCTTCCTCGTGTTCGCACGTATTCGTACGTTCGCCGTAAGCAGATATGCGTAAAGATGGCCGAAGGATCGAACGTAGATCGTCAGCATAAATCACTTGGGGCTCCAAAGTACGTTCGTAAATCTTTTCTACGTGATTAGACGACGATACCAACGAGGACGAGGACGAGGAGGACGACGAGAAAATATATTTCACGTTGTCGATCCCATTATTATCCTTTTTCAATGATTTCACGGATTTAACGTAATTACGTTCGTTGGGCTTGAACGTAGACGATCTAGCCGTAACTGGCGGTGCCTCGTTGTAAGCGACATTACATTGATTCCTCGAATGAGAACCGCTGGAATCCTTTCTGGGTAATATCGGTGCTTTCCTTTGATTTAGTTTTCTCCAATCCATTTGACCTTGGGATGATGGTAAACGTACCTGTACGCTAACGAGATTACCCTTATCCTCGCAATCATTCCTCGCGATATTATCCCTTTTACCGACCATCGCGTTATTAGATTTAGAATCTACAACAACCATACCCGCAGTTCCGTCCGATGTTCTCTCGTAGCTTTTCGTCGTACCGTCGTATCCACCTGCATCGCCATTTTTATTTACTTTCACGTACCAATCCTCGTCGACTCTTTGACCTCTATCATCTTCGATTAGGATCGTTCGATCCTTGCCATTATCCTCGGCATTATTTTTAATTAACGACGATACGACGACACCACCATCACCACCAACACCAACACCAACACCAACACCACCGAGGGACGTTGTTACGACGTTGTTACGATCAATATGATGATCGTTCTTATAAGATCTCTTGAACGACGACCTTCTGGATAAAACAACAGCCGAGACGGAGGACGAAGACGACGATCCATTGTTCTCGTTATAATTAGAATTAGATAATTTATTATCCCTCGATTCCATTAAATTTGTACGTTTAAAGCTCGGACCGCGTTGTGGTATCCTGGACGACGTATTAGGACTTATGTCCCTTCTGTTGATACCGTTCGACGCTAAAAATCCGTAATCCTGTTGTCTTGTTTTGTTCTTTATCAAAAGATAATCCTTATACGTTCCCTTGTTGAATAAAATATTTGTCATCGGTGAGGTCACGGATGATTCTTTATTCGTACGCGTTAGATCGTCGTAACTCGATGTATTACCACCAACGCCACCACCAAAACCACCAACTCCAACACCAACACCTGCCGTTCCACTGGGGCCCCCGCCATTGTTCGTACGATCGGTTGACTCGTCGATCGACCTTGACCTTGGATCCTGACGACATCTTCTTTGGGTGGTACGTCGTTCGGCGGTACTGTTTGATCTGGTTAACGGTTTATCGCGCTTATTAATCGTAGCCTGTAATTGCGCTTGATTCAACCACTCGTCGACTCGCCTTTGAACCTCACCTTTTCTCGGTAAATCGTCCTCGTTCGTTCTCGATGACGACGTCGACGACATCATCATGGTCATGGGATTCGTACGATCCATATTATCTATAATCAATGGTGACGCTCGTCGTGACGACGACGTAGACGTCGTCAATGCCGACGACGAGTATCTAGCTGGATCTTTAACCCTGTCGCGTGACCTTTGTCTACCATGTACCTGTCGATTTGTCATTCTCGTAATCGTTTCATCCTTATCACACCTACGTGACGACGTAAAATTATTTTCGCTCGTAATAGTCGTTCGTTTTATTATTTGCTGTTGCTGATGCTGCTGTTGTTGCTGTTGTTGCTGTTGTTGTTGACGATGATGATTATTGCTATCGTTGTTATGATTATTATTATGATATTGTTGAGGCTGTTGAATTTCTCTCTTGTTCCTATTATGTTCCGCGTTACGTGATTTTATTACATTCATCGTGCACGTACTACCTACGTCACTGGACTCGATCATCCTTTCGTCCTCGTACTCATCGAGTATGTTATTTACAGATTGAGTATCCGCCGAGCTAATACTTTTCGATTTGTTCCTTATTATACTTTCCTCGCTGCTCGAGTATCCACTTTGTTGTTGAAGCTGTTGCTGCTGCTGCTGTTGTTGTTGTTGTTGTTGTTGGGAAGGTGGTGGTGGTGGTGGTGGTGGTGTCGTCGACGGTGTTGGCAATGGTGGCGATTGTTTCGATCGATTTTTTAAAGGATTTTGAAATTTGTCGATCCTTTTACCGAACGAACAACGTTGCTGTTCGTTATCCTTTTTCCCCGTACAAACGTACTTCTGATTGGCGGCACGATTATTATCGTTTTTCGTGTTCTCCCTCTTGTCGAGAATGTTTGACCTTGCGTTGCGCGATGATATTTGAGAATTACGAATCGAGTTTCCTTTCTCGTACGTTGATATTCTCGATACCAATCTCGAACGTGGTATTTGTTCGATCGTGTAACCATCTTCGTCGGCGTATGGTATATCGCCGATCAAAGTTTTTGCGAACGTTTCATCGCTCATCTTCATCAAGGATAGATCTTTATGATCCTAATAAGATATATCCGTAGCGTCTCGTTACATTTTTCATAGAGATTTTCTTCTATGTCTTTTTTTTTCTTTTCTCTCTCTCTCTCTCTCTCTCTCTCTCTCTCTCTCTCTCTACCTTTCTCTTTTTCTCTCTGAAATATTCTCGAAATCCTGAAACGAAAATATAAGGATGAGTCAGATCGACGTAATATTCAATCATGTTGGATACTCGGTGACTCGGTAGAAATAATTTTTTTTCAATAACTTTTTTTTTTCATTTTCAAACAAATAACACATGAAATAATATCTTCGAACTCTGATTTATATCAATATCATAATGATTTCTATTAATTAATTATTATGCATATACATGTACATAATTGTATATATTAATGAAAACAATTTGACTGCTATATATGTATTTGATATGATATATAATTGACATGATAGATATGATATGATAGATATGTTATTCGATATTTTACGATGTAATATAATATCGTATATAATACACGATTGAAATGAACGAAATTAGTTTCGTTCCGTATTATTTTTATGTTTGCATGTTGTCTGAGACTATTTATATTCGATCGTTTTTTAACAAATAAAAATAATTTTTATATAATTTTATATATATATAATTTTTAATAATTAATAAAAAAGTTTAAATAATTAGTAAAAATCATATGTATATATACAAGTATTATTTCTTATTACATCTACAAATAATAATTATTATTACTCATATATTTATATTTTCTTTCCAATTAATTATTTGAGTTTATTATAACTTTGTTTTATATATTTCTACTAATTAACTCCTTCATTTCTGACATTTAAATATATATATAATATATATATATATATATATATATATATATATATATATATATATAAGTTAATTAGTAGAAACGAAGAAAATCGAGGGAAAACTAAAAGTTTAATAGTGAACTCTTAACTGCAACTAACGTTTCATCTTATTCCCAAGGTTTTCTCAAAGATCTTATCCTTAAGCTTCCTCGATAATTTCAATCCATTTCGACGCGCTCTCGTCAAGATAAGCGAGAAGAAGTTTTTAAGTGGCATATTAAGTGGCTGACATTGGTTCCACTGAAAGGCACCGTTGTAAAAGTAGATCTTAATCTCCGGTTTTATCGTCAAGTCGATCAAAACCAGAAGCAGATGTCTACGATCGTTCAATATGTGTTCGCTGTTTTTTTTTCTCTCTCTCTCCCTCCCTCTCTGTCTCTCTCTCTCTCTCTCTCTCTCTCTCTCTCTCTCTCTTTCTCCTTATTCCTTTTCTCTTTATTTTTATTTATTTGATCGAACGATCATACTAATTATACCCATATGCAAATAATCGTTCGAAATTAATTTCAAGAATGTTTTAAATACGGATTGACGTTCTAATTCTTCTCCGTTTCATATTTTGATTAATTTCTTTGATCTCATTAGCGATATTATAATTCCACGACTTTAATCTTAGTTTGTGATAGATTTCGCGACATGTTGAATGTATCCTTGTAAAATATAACATTATAAAATGAAAATACGTGTACATATGTTCTTTAAAATGATATTCTTTGGAACAAGGAACTCGTTTCGAAGAAAAGAAAAAGAAAAAGAGGAAAAAACGGAAGAAAAAAGGAATATGAACGAAGGAACCGAAAACCTTTTTACCATAAAAACAGACTGAATAAAAGGATCATCTTATGTTAAATTTCCATAAAACGCGAAGTTCTATGCGAATAAAACAAAAGCGAATATTTTTAACGAGGAACATAATTCGTGTCCACGAAAGATTCTTGTTCGTTCACAAAGAAAAGAAAAAAAAGAACAGAAAATTATTTCACTCCCATGTATAGCTGAAAATGAAATAAAAATACGTGTACAAGTGTACGAACAGTTTTTTTTTTTTTTTAATTTTATTTAACGATCGCTTGTAACGAATTAAAAAAAATTAATGATAATGATAATAATAATAATAATAATAATAATAATAATAATAATAATATTTATCATTATACATTATACATTATACATTACAATACATTATAATGTTTAATGTATAATAATAAATATTCTTATTATTATTATTATTAATTATGTATACATTATAATGTATAATGTATAATAATAAATATTATTATTATTATCATTATTATTATTATTATTATTATTATTATTATTATTATTATTATTAATACATAATAGTACATATTAATAATAATAAAAATAATAATAATAACAATAATAATAATAATAATAATAATAATAATGACAATCATAATATGAACGGATACTGTGATCATGTTATCACCGTAGCAATCTAGGACAAAAAGAGATCATCTTGAGAAATATAATAGTATCGTTTTCGGATGGTCTCAATTTTCCTGGTAACATACGGGTGGCTCTAGTAACTTCCACCTATGAGTTTCAAAGCTCACCCGGTAGAACTGCTACTCTCCCGGTGGATTAGGTTCTAATAACGGTGTCATTCAAGCAGGCCCTCTACGTGCGTCGTCTATTCGATCCATTATCCGTTGCTTTTCTTCCCCCGATATTCTCTAATACTCTCTCTCTCTCTATCTCTCTCTTTCTCTCTCTCTCTTTCTCTCTACAGTATTCCTATATACATGATAACAATGAAAAAGATCACAATACAAAAAAGGGAATAGAAAAATCGATCGTACGGCATCCGACTGTACCTCGGAGTTTCTACTTTATCTGAAAATAGATAAAAAAAAAAAAAAAAATAAAGAAGAAAAAAGGAAAAAGAAAAAAAGAAAAATTATTCGTACACGAGATTGGAATATTTTGAATACAATATTCATTAGATAGTCGATTTGAATACAATGGAAGTCAATAATAATGATGCAATGATTAATTAACGTAACTATTTAACTAACTATCAAGTAACCATCTTTCTTTGTTTTTGTTTTTTTTTAACGTGTCATTTAACATATTTATATATCAGATAATAATTCATGTAAATAAATTCAGTAACATTATTTTTTAACATGTTAAATAATATATATATATATATATATATATATATATATATATATATAAAATAATCAATTAAACTTACATATGTACATTATTTATATTATGCTATTCACAACTGTATTAAATTTTATTAATTAATAACAATGTCATATGACGTGAGATATGTGTAAGAAGAACAAAAGAAAAGAACTAATGAAAAAAATCAATTATATTATATTCGTTAATTAAATTTAACAAGAAAAGCAAGATAATGTCGAATTGAACAGAGGTATAACAAACTAATGTATGTGCAATGTAATGAATAAAAAGAAAAAAAAAAAGAAAGAAAAAAGAAAAGAAAAGAAAAGAAAAGAGAGAAATGTATCGAGTCGTGCCATTAACGATGAATTTTAAATTACTATGATAGACGTGCCTCCTACACGGGTTCTCGTTAATGCAACATGTTTCTTTCTATGTACGAACCGCCTTTCTTCGAACGATCATAAAATATGACGTGTTTACGAACTGGATAGGCCGATACTGTGTACGATAAAGCTGTTAAACACCACGTCATTGATGATCTGTTTGAAGAGAAATAAATATGTCTAATGGGATATTCATTCTATAGAATACTTTTCTTTTTTCTTCTTTTCCCCCGTTTTTTCTCTTTCACGTTTCGCATATTGTTTTTCTTTTTTAGGATAAAAGAAAAACAAAGAAATAATTTTTAAAAACGACGAAAGTTGAGATAAATTTTAATTGAAAATAATTTCAATATTATTATTATTATCATTAATATATTACCACTATTATATATTAAATATGTATATATATGTCGCATTATTGTATTTATAGTATTATAATGATTATAATATCGTTATTATTATGTTATATATACATATATATTTGTTTTTATTGGATTATAATAATCATTACATTAGTATTAATGTATTTATCATATTATTACAATTACTACATACATCCTTCATATTACATTTACTATATTTTTATAATCATTATATCCTTGTTATCATGCTTATCATCATTATATTATTATTATTATTATCATCATCGTCACATCGATATTTTGAAATCATTTCGACCAACTAAGACGTAGTTTGTCCTTACGATAAGAGAACTTAAGTAGAAAAAAAAAAGAAAATACAAGGCAAACAAGCAAACAAACAAACAAAAACAAAAAAGGTACGGAAAATGAAAGAGAAGAAAAATACGTAGAGAGAAGCAATCAAAAAAAAAAGTTGACGGAGAGAAAGACGTATCGTTCGATAACGCGACTCATTAATCTCGCTAACGGATTGGTACTCTCTCTCTCTCTCTCTCTCTCTCTCTTTCTCTCTCCCTACCTCTCCTACCTACACTACCTACACCATCTGCCTTCCTACCTACTTACCTATCTACCTACCTACCTTTCGTGAGATAAGGTTGCTACTACTGGCTCTCTATGATCCTGTCCGAACGTATGCGAAACCTTCACCAACATAAGATCGATATGAATGTTCCCGGTCATGGCTCTATCCAAACCTTACCCTTGATCATAAATCACTTTTCCAAAGGCCATCTAATTATACTCAAACGCGTGTGTCCCTATGTCTCTATCTCTCTCTCTCTCTCTCCCTCTCTCCCTCTCTCTCTCTCTCTCTCTCTTTCTCTCTCTTTGTCTGTCTGTCTGTCTGTCTGTCTGTCTGTCTGTCTGTCTGTCTATCTGTCTGTCTGTCTATCTGTCTGTCTGTCTGTCTCTTTCTTTCTCTCTCGTGTCTACTGTCTCGAGAGTTTTGAACAACCTACGAACTATACTTCTTCTTCTTCCTCCTCTTTTATTTCTTTAGCTATCTCACGACTACGTTTTACATACGTTATAACTACAACAATGTTATTAATTCGATTAACAATATAATAATAATAACAATAACAATAATAATAATAATAATAATAATAATAATAATAATAATAATAATAATAATAATAATAATAATAATTCAATTTATCACC
>OU427004.1:2773541-2783541 GCA_911387935.1 Dolichovespula saxonica | reverse complement strand
AAATTTTCAAGATCGTTTGCATTCTAAAAAAGAAACTAGCTGGGAAAAAACGATAGGGGAGAATTTGCACGTGCAACAAAAATTCCTGAATCCAGAATTTTATAAAACGGTCCTTTAATCGCAGGAACAGCTCACTCCCTTCCTGATATTAAATATATTTATATATTATTGGCAAATTTTATTAGTTATTTTGTTATAATTATCATTTTTCCTTTTTTCTCGATAATAAATAAATAAATAAATAAATAAATAAATAAATATATATATATATATATATATATATATTCGTATCAATGTAAAGTAAATTTTTTAGACACGATATTTATATATGTATATATTTTTCCAATTAATAAATACATATATATACATTTATTTTACATATTATTATATTGTAATATGTAATATACATATTACAATATTTTGTATATCAATAATATATATATATATATATATAAATTCAAGTTCACAAGAGACATTGAAAATTCAAGAACAAAAATAGTATCGTGGAATGTTATCGTCGTGGCGTTGGCCGTCAGAAATATCTTAAAAGGGGTGGGGGCGATGGATGGATGGATGGATGGTTGGGGGGGTTGAGGGAATGTAGGGGAGTGAGACTATGATGATGAGGGGGTAGGAACAAGAGAATGGAAGAAGAGTCGGAGATCGAACATAGAAACGCGTATCGCTCTTCTTCACGAGTTAACATCCGTTTCTACATGTATGTAAATATACATATATATATGATGATATGTATACATACATATGTGTATGTATATAAAGGAAGAGAAACATCGTCGACTTCCTATAAAGAAGCCGATTCAACTGGTGTCTCGTGGAAACAAAAATAAAGTTCTAATTCATCGGTTTAAAATGAAAAAAAAAATCAAAAGGATTTTCATTTCAAATATCATTTTTAAATGTCTGATTACGTGAACATTAAATTTGTGGTTCGATATTAATTATTAATTAAAAAGTATTTTTTGTATATATGTATATATATAAAATATTTTATATGTATGTAATTTCACACATAGTATTCTTATTAACAATGCAATAAACATTTATACAATATTAATTTTGTTTTTGTATCAAACGATATTGAAAGTATATGTTTAACGAATTTTCGTCTCCCTCGTTATTTAACGTTAATAAAATTTCTCATAAAATTTTGTCAACCAACACAAATTTTTTTCTTTTTAATTATAAAAGATCTTGGAAAAAATTTTTTTTTCTTTGAAAATTAAAAAGGAACGAAGAAAATAATTGCAAAAGAATTGTAACAAAATATACATAGATAACATAAATATAAATTTTCAACAACTAAAAATCACGCATTAGAATTGAAAATATAATCAGTCGCAACAACGATAATATACATTAACGATTATTAGATATTGATACTTTTATTTTCTTTACGATAACGAGAAAAAACATATGTCATTAACAAAATTTGTCGATATTTTCTTATCCTAAATCGAAAAATAAATAATGCAATGACGATCTTATAATCTCCTTATAGTTATTAATATCAACAATCCCGCCGTATGAAACGTTCCGTTTAAGGAAACGTTTATTTGAAAGGAAACAAAAGGAAAAAGCTTATCGTAGGTTAGAAATTTCTTTCGACAATTACAAAACGATCGAAACCATTTTTCTTGCAAGTAAAAGCAAGGAAGAAAGTAAGAGAGAAAGAAATAAGTAAGTACATACAGATCGATCGTAGAAAGCTTCATGGCTAGTAAGTTACTACTTGGTTGGTTGGTGGTGTGGCTTACGCAGAAAGCGTTTAACCCGAAAACTCGGTACAGGGAGTGCAAAAGAGAGAGAGAGAGAGAGAGAGAGAGAGAGAGAGAGAGAGAGAGAGAGAGAGAGAGAGAGAGAGAGAGAGAATGGAACGATAAGGTTCGGTTTCTCAAAGTTAGCACGAAAAGACCCCAATGGAGTTCATAAATCAGGAAAGGCGATATCGTGTACGTATGTATGTATGTATGTATGTACGAACATTGGCTCTCCTTTGCCACGAAGTACCATTCCAAAAGGAACTATGCAGTCTGAAAATGTGTAAGATAGAAAGAAAGAGAAAGGAAGAGAAAAAAAGAGAGTGAGAAAGAGAGAGTGAGAGAGAGAGAGAAAGAGAGAGAGAGAGAGAGAGAGAGAGAGAGAGAGAGAGAGAGAGAGAGAGAGAGAGAGAGAGAGGTTAGGTTATCCTGTCCAATTACGTGCCGCGGTTTTGCACCGACCAAATTCGTTCGGCAAACTCGGAACATCGAGTGAGAAGGCAACTTCGAGAATGTTCGTGAATGTTCGTAAATGTTCGTAAATGTTCGTAAATGTTCGCGATTGGCTTCGTCTCGATGCTACTGGAAGTAGATAACGAGCTGATCGTTAAGAGGGTAACGAACGTGTTTGCTTTTTGGCTAGGTAACCCCCAACCCCCAATCCCCTTGCTCTTCGTGCTATTACGTATTTTATAATTGTTTACAAAATCCATGTATGTTCCATTTTGGAATTTTTTTTTTGGAAATTCCTTTTTTTCGGAGACTCGTGATTTTCGTGAGTAGGAAATTCTTTTTTTTTCCCCTTTGTTTGTTTCTTGTCCTTTTAAACGGTCGATTTATTTCGATCGATCGATCGATCAATGTTACTTCTTTTTTTTTGTTTTGTTAATAATTTGTTAAACATCTGTACTCGTTCACGCTGTTTTCAATGTGATTATTATTGATACGATTAATTTTAATTATTGAATCGTAGAGAATAAATTGAGATATTGAAAGAAATTTTTTGTTTACTAATAGTAAAATTGTATGTAACATTGAAGTTAATGAATGTATTAATGTATCCGAATTTTAATTAATTTATGTACGCTCTAGTATCGTCAAATAATAAATGAATGAGCGTTGTTAGGAGAGTTAATTTTAATTATTAAATCAAGTTAGAATTAATTGTTATTTTGAAACTAGTATCTATTTAAAATCAAATCGTGTGTAATATTCAGGTTAAAATATATGTATTAATGAGACAAACGATACCAAAGAGCCCTTTACATTTCACATCCTCGTTTTAATTATATACTGAAGTATTATCAAATAATATAAATAACGGGATAATCATTGCATTTGACTCTCTATAATCCTAACCTTTTTAATGCAGATATAAAATTTATATGACTCTCTTTGATGTCATTACGTTATTTATACATATATATATATATATATATATATATATATATATTATATCTTATAACTATATTATATCCTAATTATAAAACGTACACATTAAACGATCGTTCGAACCTTCGAACGATAATTAATATTAAACGAATGAACGAACGAACGAACGAACGAACGAATTAATTCTTTATTACTAACGAACGAAATAAGAAAAAAAAGAAAAAGAAAAAAGGAACACACAACGAATGTAAAACTTGAAAGTTAGAATACCGTTATAGAGAGTTAAGTAATATCTCGTAGATATTTCGAACGATACGTTTTTCCAAGAAACTTTCTTCCTTCCCGTTCCAGAAATTACGAAAAAAAAAGTGGCAACATAACCTATCGGGTTACACACCGCGACTGTTTCGGCTAGAAGAGACTCTCTCAGCTCGCTCAGGTGTGTTTTACTTGTTCCAAGAATTAACAACGTTTTATTTTAAGCTACGACGAGAAAGAAAACGGTCAAAATACTGCGTAACGAGATACGTCAACGAATTTTTCTCTTTCAACATTTATTTAAGGCGAACAAATCATAATTGACAAAAACAATTTAATTGATGTTAATCGATCAAATTAATTAAATTATATTTATTTCTCTTTATTGGTAAAAGATCATATATATAATAATAATAATATATCTAATTTATATAGTAGTTATATATATTGTAATGTAATATAATATAATGCGTATAATATATATATATTTTACATACATATATTTTATTTTATGTACTTATATTTTATGAATATATCTCATGATTGCTATCTTTTATTTTATTTTCGATCGAAATAAATTTTATATATGTATAATCTTATTCATCGTTCGAAAATTAATCTAATTTTTCAATTAACAGGTTAAGATGTACATGTACATGTTCTTTCAACTAAGATCCAATTATAAATTTTCTAATTAGGTAAACCTTAATTACGTACATATATTATTATTACAATCGAACACGTAATTATTACAAAATTTATATTTAAAATATTACATTACATCGTAAATGTCTGTCAACATGGAAGTTATTAATTGTAATAGACTAAAAAGATAATTTTCTTATAAATTATTATCATTATCCTTCGTTTTAATAAAAAAAAATAAAAAACAATAAATTATATTATATAAATAACTTATCGATTAGCAGATTAAAATAAATAAATATATATATACATGTATATTGTATATTTTTACAACCACAATATAATCATAAATTCCTGATACGTTAATTAGACAAATAAATGTTAATATATATCGATCGAATAAATATTTAAAAAATTCGTATTAAAAATTTCGCATCGCGCATATAAATCAATCAGTCAATCGATCGATCAATCAATCAATCAACGCGTAAGCTGGCAGAACCATATTTAAAAATAGAAAATGATTTATAATCGATATTCTTAGTAAACGAAAAGCAGAAAAAAGAATTTAAAGAAAAAAAAGGTAAAAAATAAAAAGTGAAAGAATTCTTTCAATCGTTATTAGTGTCTTTCATATCGTCAAAAATAAAAGAAGAATTACGTGTGTGTGTGTGTATATATATAAATATATATATATATATATATATATATATATATATATATATATATATAAAGTTGTTCGAAACTAACCTAACTTGTCGATATTCCGTTGCTATTTCTTCCACCTCCTCCTCCTCCTCCTCTTCTTCTTTTACTTCTTTTTCTTCTTCCTCTTCCTGTTTCTCGTCCAGACAAGCCAAAGAGGAAGCTCGACGTATTCGATTACCTTACGTCGAACGTTAGTAATCGATCGATAGATCTAAAATCGACGTTTTACGTAGGCAGAAGCACTTGAACTCGAAACACTCGTATCGTAGAAGCCACTCGTAATGGTTAAAAAGGAGAACCACGTTTTACAAGCATACAAGATCACTTTACAAATACACATAAACACACACACATATATATATGTGTATATATATATATATATATATATATATATATATATATATATATATATATATATATATCACATATTCTTAGAAGAGAATATTTTTTAACGACACATATACACGCAATATACACACCAGAACATAACACGCACGCACTCACGCACTTACGGACGCACGGACGCGGACTTTATTACTGAAAATAGTGAATACGTATGATATTATATGTCTAAAAAGAAGACAGACGAAACGAGACAAAGAGATATATAAACAAAAGTAGAATGAAAATCGTACGTTAATACGAAAAATACGCTTTGCCAAGGGATTTATGTATACTGAAAGATTGACTGGCCGGCCAGCTAGTCAGAGAAACGACAAAAATTTATAACCGAATTAAATCCACATTTGTACGTCCGCTGTTGTTTTATATCTTTTTCTTTTTTTTTTTACTATCTCTTTTCCTTATCTTTTCTCTCTTTTTTTTATCTCTATCTCTCTCTCTCTCTCCCTCTCTTTCTCTTTCTCTTTTTATCAGGATATCGTCGCGAAAACTCTGCAGAGACGAGCTTAACCTTCGACGTTTAACACGAAAAATTTACGACGAGTACGAATAAATCCGATTCGACGTAATCGATTTTGCGTTGGGTTTTACTTTTATATTATTTTTTTTTTTTTTTTATTTTATATATATATATATATATATTTTTTTTTTTTAAACGCAGACGAATCTCATCGGCGAAGTCGCCCGATACGAGGACGAACGAAGAAAAACAAACATCGATCCGTTCGATCGCACCGCCGCGGTCGGACTAACCGCGTGGATCGCGATCGAGATCAAGCGCGACCCGCTAACAGTGCCGTATTGTTTGGGTTCTTAACCTTGTGTTCATTATTATCATTGGACTAATACAATTTCGAGAGTACACCGTGCGTCGATTATATTTTTAATTATTTCTATATATAAAACACACCTCGTTTTTTATTCTTTTTTTCTTTCCTAGCCCTCGAATATTTTTCTTCGATTATTATCGATTATATTTATTTCGACGATGATATTACATCGATATGCTACGACAATGATAATATTATATTATATTGATACTATATCGATATTATTATTGCAATGATGTGTTAACGAAAAAAAAAAGGAAGGAGCATAACTCGTTATTACGTATTTCATTATTTCATCATTCTCTCTTTGTATAATTTATATTTTCATTATATTTAATTATACCAGTTTATAGAAATAATTTTATTATGATCTATATTATTTATAGTAACAATTCATTCTTAACAATTCTCATCTATTCGTCATTAAGATAATAATACTATCGTCATAATTGTATTTATTATTATCATATTACTATCATTATATTGTTATTGCTATTATTTCGTAATTAACCTTTCACGATTATTATTAATATTATCATTATTATTCAATTATCATCATCATTCTGTCATTATTATATTATCTATATCATTATATCAATATCTTATTATACGATTAAACAGGTCTATCCTCCTATAACACGGTTAATGCACATCGTGTTATATCGAAATAGTGTTTTCAGATTACAGTATTATAGAAGGGTTGTCAATGTGTACGTATATATCTATACTATATTATAATTTACCCTATGGATATTATAGTCTAACAAAACATACATACAGACATACACACATACACACATGTATATATATACTCATACATACATAATAAAAATCAACTGGTCTAAATATAAACTCATTTCGTAAATTCGTTTCTCTTATATACTCGATTATAATAATCGACTTATTATAAATAAATAATCCCTATACTCATAAGTACACAATATATCCCCATAACTTTAGCAGCGTTTTATATTTCTTCGATCTACTCGAAATTCATTCATCGCATGATAATAATAATAATAATAATAATAATAATAATAATAATAATAATAATAATAATGATAATGATAATGATAATCGTTCAAATTCCTGTATCGGACGTACCGTGATTGGTTAATCGAACGTGAAATAATACTGTGAAAAGATTAGAAGAGAAGGTTTCGTACGGGGCGGTTAGGAAATGGCTCGTATCGTCGCGACAAGGCGGTTTAATCGATTTTCCTGGAAATCCTGGCGTAATTTTCTTCTTGAAAACCTAATAGACGCCTTTCGACAACGCCGATGTGAAAGTCTAACATAAAGAAGAAGAAAAAGGAAAAGAAAAAGACGAAGAGGAAAGAGAGAGAGAGAGAGAGAGAGAGAGAGAGAGAGAGAGAGAGAAAAGAAACGAGAAGATATAGTGCAATGTACATAAAATAAAAATGGAAAATCAAATATCCATCTAGGTACTAAACAATGAATTTATCTTCTTTCGAGGATTTAACATAATCTTTTTTAACGCGATCGTTTATTTCGTAATTATAAAAAAAAAAAGAAAAAAAAAATAGGACGAAAGAATAAAGGAATCTTGAAACGTATATATATTTCCTTTTTCATTTAATAAAAATTCGTGTTCGACATTTTTCTTTTCTTAAAGACGAAACCCGATTTGTACCGTCCACAAAAGCTGTTCCTTTTTCTATAGTGTAGAAGAAATTAAAAAAATAGATAAATAAATAAAATTACGAACGAATAGATGAATAATTATTAAATTCGATTATATTTGTTTCTATGAAAATCGTAATCTAAAATATATAACAAAATTCATCTTACTTACGACGAGCCGTTCTTATTTACAGTACGAAATAAAAATTCGAAATTAAATTAAAAAAAAAAAAGAAAAAAGAAAGAAAGAAAGAGAAAAATGAAAAGAAAAAAGGAATAAACAAACAAATATTCAACGTTACGTTTCTCTTCGTAAAAAAAAGAAATTCGGATCGAAAATCTTCTTTCTTGAAGTTTATCAGTTTATGTTTCTCGTACGAGTCGTTCGTCTTGTCATTGCAATATACAAATATAAAAGTTAAATATTGATATATAAAAAATAAAATATATATATTTTCTTTTCCTTTAATTAATATCGAGATCGCGACGATGACGATTACATCGATTCGAATTAATTTCGTGCCAAACGCATAACCATGGTTTAATTCGCACATGTTCCTGTTATCCAGGTATCTCTTTCGCAAACGAAAAGGTCTCGGAGTTCGGTGTGTGTAAGGCTCGATAGGACGAGCTCTCCGCCAACGCGAAGGCGAGTCACGTTCGAATGATAAATATCGTAGGGTAACCATGATCCGATGGACGATGGCCCATGGGTGGGCACGCAGGTCCGTACCAATTCACGTTACCGTGCCATGTGACTTTCATTTCGTTTTCATTGGCACCAAAGTTAAAGTATTTAGTTTGGTTCAATGTACATGTGTCTACATTCATTCAAATATATATATATATATATATATATATATATATATATACATATGTATGTATGTATGTATGTATATTACGAATATTTTCGTCCCACGAAATTTATTAAAACAAATTTACTCTTCCCTTTCAAATTAATCCGATTCGAATATTAAATCATTGTTTCGTCAAAATTACTGAAGAGAGAAGAAGGGAAAAAAAAGAAAATTAAGTTAACGATAGATCGATAATAACGATTCGATGGCGGTCGGGGGGAGGGTAATGAAGGGATGGGAAGGGAAGGGAAGGGGGGAGAGCTAAGAAAAGGAAAAAAAAAATTAACAACCGAAAGCACGGGCGATCGATTAAAAGGTAAACGAATTTATCTCAGATTTCGTTCGATCGGAATTTTTTATATTCTTTTTTCTCTTCTTTTCCCCTCTTCTTTTCCCACGAAGTGTAACAAAAAATCGAACGTCGACGATATTAAATGATTAAGTTTCGACGAGAACGTAGATAAATTTCATTTCTCTCGGTAGAAGATCGCCCCCCCCCCCCCCTAAATTGATTAAAAGACTGCAAAGACTATCCTAAAAAAAAAAAAAGAAAAAAAGAAAAGTAAAAGAAGGTGACAACTTTAAATCGAAATAATATCAATCATCGTGGAGATACGATAACAAAAAAAAAAAAAGAAAAAACGAGAACGCCTATTAAAGGGATCAATTGGAGCCTGACGAGTAAAAAAAAAGGAAAAAAAAAACGTAACGACGCTTCTCAAAAAAAAAAAAAAAAAAAAAGAAAAGCAAAAAACAATAAAGAAAAATAATAAGATAAGAAGGAAGAAAGAAAAGAGCGAAAAGAAAAAGAGGAACTAGAGAGAAAAAAAGAAAGATTCCCAAACATCAGTAGTCTTTTCCTCTCCTTTTTACGATTTCTCAAAAGTTTCTACGTCATTGTGCAGTATCGTATCGGGTGAACCACATGCCACGTATCGGAGAGATACACGCATACGCATATTTACATATATACACGCATAAACACATACATACATACATACATGCATGCATGCATGCATGCATGCATGCATTCATGCATACACACACACATATTGATTTCACTTCTGAATTCTTGGATTTTTGTCGTATGGACCAGTACAGAATCGTTTAGCAAAGTCGAGCGTCTGCCGGGTGCAACGTTTTTCTCTCTCTCTCTCTCTCTCTCCCTCTCTCTCTCTCACTTCTCTCTCTCTTTCTCTCTCTCTCTCTCTCTCTCTCTCGCTCTTTTTCTCTCAGTACACTCAACACAACATACATACATACACACAGATACATATATATATATATATATTTATATATATATATATATATACACATGTATATATACACACACACATACAAACTTATATATACGTATATGTTCTTCGTCTCTTTCTCTCTTTCATGGTAACGGTATCGCGCATCTGGTGTCGAACCAAGCACCGTGTTTGCCCGTATACAATGGTGATTACGGAAACAAAAGGGCGAAGACCGTGAATACCCCTTG
>OU427004.1:2726041-2766041 GCA_911387935.1 Dolichovespula saxonica | reverse complement strand
TCGTTTTTTCAAATTATTTCTATTATTTATAACAATCTAATAACTAATAATCAACTGTGATATTGTCGTATAAAAACAATATTTCTGTTATGAACTTGATATAACGCATATAATTATCAAAGAAGAAAAAAAAATTAAATATTAATCGTGAATATAAATGAATAAAAGTGATATTATAAAAAATGGAAATATATAGACATATATAAGTATAAAAAAAAAAAAACAAAAATCGATTCGTAAATATTTAAAATTTTCTCTTTTTTTTTCTACGATAAAAAAAAACAAAAAATAAATAAATAAAAATACCTTTCTCTCACACGATCGAAAACGCTTTGTAACGTCGAAACTTATGAATAAAGGAACAACGTAATGTAATATTTATAATTCATCCTTGCGATAATGAAGATTTTATGAAAGTAAGATGTAACGTTAAAAAAAAAAAAAAAAAAAACAAAACAAAAAGAAAAAATGAAAATAAAAAAAAAAAAGAATTATCCCTCGTAGCAACGACGAAGTTTCAAAAAATGCGACGGGATAATTTCATATGCAAGAAAAAATTATTCATTGAGTTGCTTATAGTTTCGTTCGATCCACACCCCGTTCTATCGTTTCAATTCGAACTTCTCACCCATTAATAGGAAAAGTGCCAGTATAGAGAAAAGTAAGAGTACAACGTCGACGAAGCTTCCATCGAAGGAGGAAGATCTCATTGGTACGTTAGGTACTGAAGATTGAAATCCTGCTGCATGATAATGCGCCGTTGACATCGGCCGACATCCATCGGCTACAGCAACGCAAGCGCAGAGACAGTGCCAAACGCAGAAGCAACGATCCATTCTTCGTACTTTCATTCTTCTCGTGGCCACAGTTTTCCCAAGACGGTCTAACAGTTCCACTGAAAGAAAACATCCATGCTTATCTCTGACTATACTATACTCTATTGTATACCTTTCGTGTATATGTACGTACGTAGGTACGTATGTGTGTGTAAGTACGTATTTTTATACGTTTATATGTATCGGATAGAAAGAAAGAGAGAGAGTGAGTGAGTGTGTGTGTGTGTGTGTGTGTGTGAGAGAGAGAGAGAGAGAGAAATAATACATCAAAGATAGAAATATGTAAGTAAGCAAAAATAAATCTCCATTAAGAATATTTATACAAATGCGTGTGTGTGTGTATTTTAATAACAAAACAAAAAGAAAGGAAAAAAAGATGAAAGAAAAGAATAGACAGGAAACAAATGCGAAGTATGATAATAACTTTAAAAAAACAAAATAAAGATTGTAATCGTTGTACGTGAACTAGTTTTCATTTTGCGTATGTTTCTTTCTTTTTATTTATATTTATATTAAATAATATCTATATCGCTATCATTATTGTGCATATTATTTATATATCCTATATGCTTTGTATATTTCTAAAAAATATATTTATGTTCAATATTATCATCAGCATGGATATTTTTCATAATTGCGATGAATATTTTTTTTCTTTCTTTTTTTGTTGTTGTGTAAATAATCTAAACACACCGTGTACGAAATGTACGCGTTTTTATGCGTATACATGTTTTTTTTTTTTTTTAAATATTAATATCATTGTTCCGCAAACTTTAGTATTGCACGTGTTTTTGCATAATTATAACAAAGTCACTGTATATCTCGATGATAATGATGATAATAATAATCGTTTAGAAAGGTCAATATTAACGGATAACGATAATCAATTGTTATTAGAAATGTAGGATTAAAAAAATATAATATTAGATCGTTCGTATTACGTAAAAACGTAAGAAACGTTTAACAGAATTTATTGCAACGTAAATGAAAGAATATCAAATAACATTTCCATCTAATTTTTTCTTTTTCTTTCTTTCTTTCTTTCTTTCTTTCTTTCTTTCATTTCTCTTATTTATTACCGGTACATTCGAATTCATTGAAAGGAAGTTCGCCGTAGAGATCAAAGACTATTCTTCTGTTTTGTCGTGGTAAAATTATCTGCACGAGGCCTTTCACGTTCGACCAAGACGCAGGAAGTCCTTGTGGACAGTTAACGATTCTAGGACGATAAATCGACGTTGTTGATCCGACGTTCCGTATCACGATCATTACGATTGTGTGTATTAAAGATGTACTGTCCACGTATATATGAGTAATACGTCCAAATGGCCTGGAAAAAGAAAAAAAAAAAAAAAAGGAATAATTTATTTGCATTACTACGGCACTATACATTACCGTTCAGCCGGTAATAATAATATTTAGAAGAAACAAACTGTATTAATGTTTTTTTTTTTATTATAAATATTGAAAGTAAATAAATAAATCGTTGTAAAGTGAAAAATATATCTTTCAGTTATGTCGTAGTTCATATAAATATATATATGTATAATAAATTACTTCTGATGCAATTGAAGAAGAACAAAACAAAAATGTAATCTATGTAAATGTCAATTTATAAAATTTTAATTGTTTTATAACATTGTTAAAAACTCCCTTTTAATTTATCGTAACGCCTGAAGTACGTCCATTCGTTGATCGGATTATTAAATTAGTTATTTAATATTGTTTTCTTTTCTTTTTTTTTTTTTTTATTAGAAAAAGAAAAAAGAGGATTGATCTGTTTTTTTTTTTTTATATTGATTCTTATTTTTTATGTTATTTTCGATAAGTACGTACGTACGTACTTACGACATGAGTTCATTTCAAAACGCATTAACATTATTTTATGTGCCTAGATTATATAATAAATGCATATTCGAAAAAATATATTCATTACGTTGCATGTATTTTTAACAAACGATATCTCGACAATATATATATATATATATATATATATATATATATATATATATATATATATATATATATGTATATAACAATGTATAGATAAAGTAATATTGTTACTATAAGATAACAAATGTATCTCCATCTTCAGACGATACATTTATTATGTTTCTAAATCAGTCAAAAGATTACTAACGATAAGATTAATACTACATTAATTCACAAATATCCATCAGATTGTAGACTCCGAATAAATCTTGCCATTTACTTCTTGAAGTTCCTTGAACTTATTACCTTTCTTTTCTTTTCTTTTTTGCATTTGCGAACATAACTATGTTCATGAATTTTAACGTACGTAATATATTACAACATAATTACGTCGAGAGCTCTTATTTGCGAAATAATTAAAATCGTCGATTTCATTTACGATAAACAATACGCGTACGTACGCGTATATATAATAAAAATTTCATAGATCGATTTGATCTAATTCGTATCCACGCGCTAATACTAATAAAAAATTCTTTTTTTAAAAAATTCCGAAGGAAAATCTTTCATGACGTTAATAATCGACGATTTCACGTTGAATCGATCGAAACCATTGCAAAAATTTCGAATCTATCTCGAAGTGCTCTCGAGGCTCTCGCACACTTTTCGAAGGATTCTCAAAGGTTTGAAAAATTGACACGAAGAGGCCACAGGGTGCAACACACGTGCACACACGCACCCCACCTCTCCCCTCCTCATCACCCTTCACACACACACACACACACATACATAAAGAAACGTTTCACGTGTATGATCCGTGAAACGATCGTGCACAGGTCGATCCTCTCGTACTCACCCTGCACTGGCGACGCTATTGTAGTCGTTCCTGACTTCAATGTCGATCGCAGACACGTGCGGGGAATGGTACTCCAGAGCAAGGAACTCGCCGCTTCCGCTTCCGCTCACGTTGTATTTGATGGCCTCTCTCGGCACAGAAGCGAAATTGCTCAAGAAGTAACAACCAGCTCGCCCAGCTTCCCGTGCTTCCTGTCGACACACACATGATGTTAAGAGATCGAACGTATAAACCTTCTTCTTCTCTCTCTCTCTCTCCTTCTCTCTTTCTCTCTTATTTTCTCTTTCTATTTCTCTCTTTATCTCTATCTCTATCCTTATCTCTCTTTTCTCATTTTCATTCGAAAAGTTAAGACCTCACTGAAACGTTGTAATTTTATGTTAGAGGAGTTACAAGTTGAGTTTGTCTACTTGTTTTTCTATTCTCATTCTACGAAGTTTAACAATAAGAGTAAAAAGTTTTTCTTAGAGAGATAGAGAGAGAGAAAGAGAGAGATCAAATACTGATTTGATGAAATGAGTAGTTTGATTGAAATGAGAGTTGTAAAAGAAATCATTGTCTTTTTAAAATCTACTAGCAAAGTAGGATTTAATAATTTATAAGAGAGAGGGAGATATATATATATAAGAGAGAGAGAGAGAGAGAGAGAGAGAGAGAGAGAGAGAGAGAGAGAGAGAAGAGAGAAAATATTATAAAATAGAAAGGAGTGATATAAAATTAAAATATTATTTTTTATGAGTAAACTTAATGTTAATAAGTATATTATATAAACAATATGTGACTTAGGTATTATTATAGTTAAATGTATCTTAATATAAATATATATATATATATATATATATATATATATATATGTTCGATAAAAAAAAATTATACATTATTATATATAATAATGATAATATTATATATAATATAATAAGAATATTATATAGTACAATAACAATTATATCATATAATATACTTGAGTATAGAATATAAATCATTTTTCAACTACATTTATTCTTACAAATGATAAATTTTTTTGTCAAATAACTTATGTCATATGATTTTCCGAAATAAATCACACTGTTTTTGAATCCTCTAAACAAAGTTGTGTGATTAGAACAAAAGAGAATGGTTGTTAAATAATTTAGTTAAAAATATAAAAGATAAATAGATGTATAAGTGGTATGCAATAAATTATGGGGGAAAAATGTCATATAAAATTAAGATATATATCGAATACTTATGAAAAAAAAAAAATAATAAAAATGTAATATATTAATAGGTATAATATAAACAATGTATGAATGATACACGAATATTTTATCTCACTTAAATAACAAAATGACAAGTTATAATTATGAGTCTGAAAACAAATTTAAATTATTCCTCTATCGATTTATGACTACATAAATGATGATGCATTAATTCAAAAGCATTCGGCAGCTTAGTAAAATGTCAAATCACAATTATTATGTAAATTATTCTTATATTCATTATTATTAATGTAACGTCGAATATATATATATATTTATTTATCTTTCGTCTTTAATATATCTCATCAAAAAATATATTCTCATTTCCATTAATGAATTGTAGATCAAACGTAAAGAATTATTACATATAATATCGTACAAATATGATAAAGACGATATATATGTAAATAAGAAAAAATAAAAAAAGAAAAAATAAAAAAGGAAAATAAATGTGTGTATGTTCGTGTGTATCTGTGTGTGAGAATGTGTGTATTTGAAAAATAGAAAACATTGTCTGTCGATAAACGTATCGAACGTTTTTATGAGGATAAAGTAATCCAAGGTAGGATTGGGTTCGATCGGCATTTATCGATTCGAACCTCGACCGAATTCTTACTTTCGGGCTCGCTTCCGTTCGACGCTCAGGGAATATAAATTACTATGGCGAGGAAAGCTTACGCGTTTACTAGATTGCTATGCAACGTCGTTATTATACTACGAGCGTGGATGCGTATCTGTATATGTATATGTATATATTTATATGTGTGTATATATATATATATATATATATATATATGTATGTATGTACGTGTAATTACATGTGCGTAAAGGTACGTACGTCCATATAAGTAGCACATAGTTATTATATGGATAAGAATAATTATATTATAGATACTTGCGTATTCATTTGCACACGATCGTTCCAAATTTAGCCGTTTGATATTCAAATGGTCATACCATTGGTATGCTCAAATCGAATGGAATATTACCCCGACGTTTTACGTTTGATCATCAATATATACTCGTCAAAGGACTCGTTTAATGAAAAATTTTAATATGCCAGGATGATATTTTGATTAAAGGTAAGGGACGACGTGTGATAATCATTTTTGAACATTTCTAGATAATACGTGATCTGTGTACAGAAGTTATTTAATAACAAAAACAAAAACAAATAAATGACCTCACAATGGATAATCTATGAGAATGACTCGAATGTGTATTTGAAAGATCATCTCTATATTCTATATGTTTAATTATTTCGATTATATTATTTTATAATTGTTATTACGTAGAATATTAATATACTAATATTAATATTGTTAATATCCTCCACTCTAATTTAGATATATTGATATTCTCTATATAAAGATAAAAATGTTATATATAAAATTTATACATATAATATATATAAGAGAATATTATTAATTTATTATTATAGAATAATATTATTATAGAATAATTATTTAAAAATATTATGAATATAATTATTATACAAATTCTTCTTCTTCTTATTTATATTATACTAATAATAATTCTATATAAGTATACGAAGTATACGAAGTAGAAACAGCTTGAATCCATTTTCAGTATCGTTCAGATCAATACGTACCCTGTCATGTTTCCAATAAGATAATGGTTGATTTTTCAAACAGGTCCCTTCAAGACGTCCACAACGATCCGGTTGTTCAACGAACGCTTTAAAACCCACGCCAACTTTGTCGCATTCGTTTCCATCCACGCTGATTTCGCTCGCTCTAACGATCAGGTACTCTTCGAATGCATCTAAAAATCGTATAAAACACTGATCCTATCGATTTCGATCGTGATTTCGCGAATGAGCCCAGGCGATTTATTGATCGAAAGTTCATAGAAAATTTGCATACTCATGAACCTTTAGATTGGCCGATCTTGGAATCTTTTTCCGTAGATACAGATGATGGTATCAGCAATCGATCCTTTTTAACATCCAAAGTAGCCGGAAACTGTTTCGATACTTCTCTCGATGCACGATAAGTAATGGCAAGGGTATCGTCATTGTTTCTGTAACGTCTTGCAAAATTATCTAATCTGAAAATTTGTTATTTGTTATTACCAAAAGTTACTTAAAAATTCTAATGAACGAACTTAGATAATGGTCGAAGTAATCATAAGTAATTATAACCTGCTATAACTAACTTTAAATCATTAAATAATATGAAGAATATATTTCAAACAAGATTATCATAATCATATATTAGTATATAAAATTTTAACTATTACCAATTGTTGCAATATACCCATTATATAAACAAATTTTTAAATATTATTATCTAAATTAGTATAACTCTATTAAAATGTATCGTTCCATAATATTTCAATTGTTATAAATATACAATTACATTGATATAACAATTATTGCAAGATATTATTGTAGAAAATAATTATATCGCGTTATATCATTATTAATTGAAATTCTTCCGTTGAAATAAGTCGTGAAAAAGAAAATAAACAAATAAAAATTAAAAAATCACTTGAAATGAAGAATCATTAAAAATAAAAAAATAAAAAAAAGAATCGATCGCGCAAAATTAAATTCTCACCTAATCATTGAACGGGTTAAATCCTCCCACCGTGTAGTACCATCGGGTAAACTTCGTTTTTCATACAATTGAAGGGACACAGCTTGGTCTAATATCGGTTCATCCAAGCGATAAACAGAATACCTGGGAATATATATATATATATATTTGATCGATAAGGAGCATTCGGGTAGCTGTGAAAGGAGAGCTTATCCGTAGTAAATATCTCTCCAGACTGAACTTACCACAGATCACTGAAGCGAAGACAGTGGGCAGATTCAGAGTATTTCGATTCGTCAACGTCGAACGACCGATCGCGATTCGAACAATCCCGTCCACGACGGACCTGTTTACCATCTGTTTTAGATTGTCTCTGTCCTAACAAAGTCGATTTCGATTCTTTATCAGTTTCCACGTTCGCTTTCAATAAACTCGGCTCGTCGTACGTCCCGATATTTTCACGAATACCCAACAAATTTCTCTTTGACAATCTCAAAACGTTCGATACGTTTATTGCCATACTTTCGTTTATTTTCGAGGTACTTGACAAATTTGTTATCGTCAATCCCAAGGTAAGATTTTTATATCGATCGTCCTCGTCCTCGTCCTCGTCCTCGTCCTCGTCGTCGTCGTCGTCGTCATCTATCTCAATTTTTTTTCTCTTCATCTTTGCGACACCCAAAAAATTTCTTTTTATTAATTTCACGGGCTCCAACTCGTCGATTTCCTTCCTACGTTTAACGTTCGAAATACTCAATAAATTTCTTTTCGTCAATCTCCATTTAGTTTTGACCTCCGGTATGTCGAACATATTTCCCTTACTCTTCGCTTTCTTTCTCTTCTTTTTCTTCTTTTTATTCTTCCTTCGTATACCGGTAAGTTTCTTTATATCGTCGTCGTCATCCATCTTCTTTTTCTTACGTTTTACTATCTTCCGTTTATGGAGATCCGGCAAGCCATCCTTGCCGATAGACTCGACACGACTAATCTCCGTAACTATTCCCCTTTTCAAATTTGACGTATCTTCTTCCATCGACGCGTTCGTCGAATCAATTACATTCGAATCCCCGATAGTGTCGTGCTTTCTCTTTTTCTTCGATACTAATTTAGAGTCTTTGGATGCTGAAAATACAAAAAGAAAGACAAAAGAATTTATTAATTATATTTGTCCTTTTCTATTAATTTTTTTTTTGCTTTTATACAGGTTGTTCGACGTTATCTAATTCAGAAATAAAAGATCTTACGAAATTCATTGACAAATTTTTACGTTCGTAATTTTGAACGATTGATATTTCAAAACACGGTCTCGCTATATCGTTTTGAACAATTTCAGATACCAAGATAAAAAAAAGAGGATATTTTTGATTATAAATTTTTAACAATAATTTCTATTTTATCGTTATTATTTGTAACATATACGGGGTGTCACAGTGAAGCATTTTAAAATTATAAATGTTTGAACATTCTTCACGTTTATAATTTTTTAAACGATCGATGTTTTTAAACATTTGCTCTTGTCGCGAGTAATTTAATAAAATTTTTGATTAACTATCAAGTACACCCAGTATAATTTTTTATGATTCACATAAACCATTCCAACGATATTGTTTACCATGACTTTTCGACAGTGACCTCAAGTTCGCTTTGTCATTGGACTTTACGCGATTCTTCTTCCTATTCATTTCCCTTTTCACAATTGACGTTGGGTTATCCAACGAAATTTTGGATTTTAATACTTGTCTAGGATACTTCAAATCTTTTGAATTTCGACCATTGATCTTTCTCTTGTTCCTTTTATCTCTTTCCAAAAAGATTTGTTTCTTGTTCAGTAAAAATGCGATATTCGTATCGGTATCGTCGGGTGCTGAAAGAAATAAAAAAAAAAAAAAAGAAGAAAAAATATAGAAAGAACTATGAATTATTATTATTATACTCTTTATAAATTCATTAAGTATTTCAATTATTTTCTCGAAAAAATATACAGGGTGTCCTCTTTCTTTAATCGATCCAGATTTAATAGCTAGTCTAAATTTTCGAACGTACTCCATTTTTATGATCTTAAACGATTATTGTTTTTAAAATCATCATTTGTTATTAACAATCTCGTATAATGATATATTACACCCAATATATTTTATAATATATATATATATATATATATCAATTATGTATATAAAAATATCGTTACCATATTTTTTCAATGGCAATTCAGAAAAATGTTGTGGCTGGTATTGCCGAGGATAAAATAGAAAAGATTTGTCGTTATTCTCGTGACCCCTTAAAAGCGATCGTTTAACAGAACTTTTAGACGATTCGTCGTAGTTCCGTTTCTGTTGTTCCTTCATATCCGAGTTGAAGGAAGTTTGATAATACGGTCCTTTAGAATTCGCCTTTATCGAGGAGAGTAATTTCGAGGTGGAATCCAGAGGAGTATCCCTCCTTGTTTTCTTTTCTTTTATGGCAGAAGATCCCGATTCGACGAACGGAGAAGTTGAGTTTCCAAGAGTGCCATTCGACGATGATAACAAAGCCGGTATTATTGATTTCCGTGTATCTGGACCAAGAGTGACGTCTTCATCGAGACGATTTTTTTTCTCTTTTTCTTTTTTTTGGTCTTAGTTTTCTTTTTTTTTTTCATTCCCTTCCTTTCTCAATTCCGATATTCTCTTATGCACGATTTTAAAGAGTTCCTTATTTTCTCCATAAACACGCACCGTTTATTTTTTATTCCTCTTTCTTTTTCGTTCTATCTCTTTTTCATTTGTTCATCTTTATTTTATGTTTTTTTTTTCTGATCGACGAATTTAACAATTAAGAACCTTTCAATGAACTTTCGTATTTGAACTTTCAAACGGATATATACTTTATCGAAGAAATTTAAAAATAAAATAAAATAAAATAATTGAATTTATTTATTTATTTATTTAATTATGTTACAAAAGTTTTCGTCAATTGTGTGTGTGTGTGTATATATATTATTATTATTTTGCTTATTTTGCCATTTTCATAAATAAGGAACTCTCCGTAATCGTATCTACAAAAATTGCTTAATGGTCGTGACGTTAAATAAAACAAAAAAAAAAAGAATAAAAAATGTTAAAAGAAAAGCGCCAAAACTTTTCATTCCAAGTATTACCTCTGTCCTCATCGATTTCGTCGCATTTAGTTTTAAAATCAGTTAAATTCGATACGTAGGATGTATCATCATCATCAACATCATCATCATTATCATCATCTGGCACGATGACATGTTTGTAACGCGTCCGATAGGAGGAATCCTCGATTTGATTTTTCGTTTTTGACGAGACCGTATCGCTCGAGCGTAGAAATCCTTTCAACTTTTCAATAAAATTCGATATTGCCAATGCATTCTTTTCGCGTACTTTCGAAATTTCTTTTTTCAACATACTCGACGTTTGATTTACCTTCGCAATTGTCGTTGTCGTAGTTGAACTAACTTCGTTAACGGTTACCGGAACGTTCGTAGACGCTGTCTCGTTATCTTTCATTTCCTTAAGAACAATTTTTTTTCGGAAACAAGTATCCCCCCCAATGGTGGCCGTCGTCGAGGTCGTCGTTGCTGCTGCTACTGCTGCTGTGGCTGTTGTTGCTGTTGTTACTGTTGTTGCTGTTGTTGCTGTTGTTACTGTTGTTGCTGTTGTTGCTGTTGTTGATGTTGTTGTTGTTGTTGTTGTTGATGTTGTTGTTGTTGTTGCTGGTGATGCTGCTGTCGTTGCCGGTACTGTCGTCGTCTTATTCAAATTCTTATCAATCGTTTCGGTCGAATTAGTCATATCCTGTACGGTCTCGGCCATATCCGTTATTAACACTTGAATCGGCGGATGTTTTGACGAGGTTTCGGATTCGGTGATCTTCGAAAACTTCGTAGTCTCGATCGGACATTCCTTCTGATCTTTCAGGGATTTATCAGTCGATTCCGGCGTGGTAGTATCGATCACTATCGTGAATATTATAGAGGTCGTCAGATCGATATTGGCCGTCGATTTATTGTCGTTACATTCGCTCGTTTCCAATAAGTTAGAATCCGAGATATTAAGGTACGGTAGATACAGGTTCGAATTGTAAGAATTAATATTTTTTATGTTGTCCGAGAAATTATTTTTCGAGGACGACGACAATGACGACGATGACGACGATGACGACGACAGACGCGGTCTCTCTGGTACTATTCGAAAGAACGTGACATTGCCGTAAGCCAATTTCTCGTCGTCCCTCGAATCATCCTCCTGAAAACTTTCCGCCTCCTTTTTCTCCCTGGCCAAATTGATCTCTCCCGAGGTTTCGAAATTATTGTCGTCCGAATAATCCGAATAATAATTCTCGTTATCTTCGTCGATCGACGACAATGAATTTTCGTTGAAAATAGCATTCTTCGGATCGAATATGAAAAGCTTTTGATCGGCCTTACCCTGATCGTTACGTAACCTTTCGAGTTTGTAACTGTCCTCGTCAAAATTATTTTTCGATTCCAACGAAGAGTATATATTGTTATTAGCTTCGGCGTTAAACTTTGACTCGTTGTCGTTGTCGTTGTTGATTAATAACCTGTCCGTTCTATCGTTATCCTTGGACAACACGTTAGAATCGATATTGAACGGGGAATCGTTTCTATCATTGACCTCGTTCAAACCAGAACGTTGCCCGTTGAAATAACTATAGTTGTTTATCGCATCTACGTCCGATTCGACGTCGGGTACTGCGACGAATGCGATCGATATCGGACGCCCATTAATACCACCCTCAACGTGAATATTACCATTAACAGAGATATCAATGTCTTCGTTTTTTCGATCATTAACATCGTATCCCATTTGTCTCGGATCGTTCGGATTACTTTCCAAAGATTCGATAGACGACGATCTCGACTGTTTCGAACGCGACCGATCGTCGTATTTGAAATTATTTTCCGTTTGATATATGCGATTGTTATTATTGTCGAACGAGGATAACTGATCGTCGTACTTTTGATTTTGATTATGATTCAGGTACGACTCGTCGTCGTTGATGTCGTAAGTATTGAAATCATAATTCGTTCGTACTCTTCTATTTTCGTCATTAGTTCTTCCGGGATCGTAATTAAGATAATAATCGCGTTTGGAATAAATCGGAAGTTCACCTAGTACGTTCTTCTTAACGATTTTCAACTCGTCGTTGAAAATTTTATTTCCATTCAATTTAAATGAACGCGAATTGCTACGATTGGCTATCACCTTAGCCATGTGTTTGATATATTTGTCAGCGTTCATGGCTCTCTTATCGTTGTTCGTACCCTCGTATAATTCATCGTCCATGGATACCCTTTGTTTCGACGAGGTCACAGTATCGAAATCGATCATTTCGTTCAAACGATCATCGTGCACCTCCTTCCCCTTTCCCGGACTGGTCTGTTGATAGTTATAATCCTCGTATTCAAAATTCTGCGGTTCGTCATACTCCAAGGAATGTTTCACGCCACGTAAATTATCTTTCGAATGATCGATCGATAATAGTCGTCTTATAGATCGTCCTCGATCGTGCGAGTATTCGTCGTCGTCGTCGTCGTCGTCGTTGTCGTCGTTGTCGTCCTTGTCGTCGTCAAAATTATAATCATAAAATATAATATCGTTGGTACCTCTGCGATCATTCTCAACATTTTTATTTAATAATTTGTTATTGTCACGCATCAAATTCTTCCTGGGTAGACCGCGAACGACATCATTACGTTCGTTTGCAAATATTTTACCGTTATCGGGGGTTTGATAAATTAACGCCAAGTTCTTCCCAACGCCTGACGAATTTATCTTCTTTAAGGCGATCTTAGCATCGTCTAGATCGAGATAAGAGACAACATTTCTTCTTGGATTACCAACGGTCGTACTATTTAAACGAGAACGACTTATAATCAGATCAGAGATTTGCCTCGCCTTCCAGGCACTCGGTTGAACGTTCGTACGATATCTGGATTCTTGAGCTCCCTCCCTCGTGGACTTCTCCACTCCATTTACCGGATTCAACAAGAAAGAGGATTTATTCGTAGGTATTACTTTGTTTAAGGGAAGTCCATTGTCTTTAAACTTCTCAACATTAGTATTTGAAAACTTTAACATCGGGATATTAACGATTATAATTTTTTTCCTAACGTCATTCGTACACTCACTTCCGTTTATATCATCCTGAACTTTCGATTTCGTCGTTATATCGTAGCCGTTATTGTTATTATTTTCGTTACTCTTCATCTCGCTTTTCGTCGTTTCAACGGGCAAATATTTGGATCGGTCCGAAGCCTCCTCCTTCAAGACTTCCTTTATCCGATCAAATTTCTCTTCGATAGTTTTATCGATATTATTGCCGTGAGAATTTTCCTTCATTAAAAATGGATTATCCGTGGAATTGATATCAACGTTCGAAGAATTGAAATATTTATCGTCGACGTTGTCGAACGATTCGTCCAAAAATACCCGAATGATACTGCGCGTATCGTTTTTAACTCCCGGCTTATTGGAACGTATTATTTTCGTCAATAAATTCTTCTCATCGTTAATCGACGCGATAGATTTCTTCGACGGAAAATTATCACTCTTCATACGGGAATTATTATTATTATTATTATTATTATTATTATTATTCTTTTTTCGACAAATACCAATTCGTTCGTCTATCGATTTATTTTCAATACCTCTCTCAGATCCGTCAAAACGCCTCGACGATCTTTTATACCTGTCGATCAGTATCGTGAAATTACTATTTCTTTGTGCGAATATATATAATTTATCCCGATCCTTTATCCTTCGCTCGTCGTTAGAACCATTGTATCGTTTATTAACGATCGTTGGATCATCGTCGATGTTATAATTTATCACGTTGATATTTTCATTCGGATTAATCGATATATCCTCGTCCGTTGTCAGGAGGCTCGTTAAAAGTGCAAACACGTAGTTTTCATAGGAACTAAACGAAGAGTTCGCAGGCTTGTTAACGGTCGAGTTGGATGAAAGGGTCGAGAGAACGTTATTAGTCTCTGATTTGTCCGATATCGACGTCGACGTCGTCGTCGTCGTCGTCGTCCTTTTCGTTTTCGTCGTTTTAGCGATACTACTAATCGAAACATTCTCCGTAGTAAAGTGCCCAGTGAATTTCATTTTCCTCGGAACTTCAATATCGCGCGATTGATCTTCATAAATCTTCTTGAAAGTTCGAAACGATCGTCTTGGAAACTGCTTCAATCTCGTGGAAGCGAGCAAACACGTAGACCTCTTGGAATTTGATTTCCCTTCGACTACCTTTTTCTCTTTTCTCATTTCGTCGTTATTTTTTCTCAAATCGAAACAATCCCTCGTACGTTTACCGTTCGTTCGCACGTACAACGGATTTTCCATAGTCGAATTCACTGATAATCCATTAACTTTCATCTCGTCGTTATAGTAGACGTATTCATTTCCCTTCGAGTATTTGTATGTATTTCGCGGCGATTCGACATTTCTCGTACCACGACGACTCGTCGTCCTCCTATCTTTTCTCATCTTCTTAAGAGCATCGTACGACTTCTCCAATTCGGCCAGTTCGTCCATTAAATTTTTACGTCCGCGTTCGCCGATTTCGTCGATACGTTCCACGTAATTTTTCGAATTCAATGCATCCGAGATAACGACGCTAGTTTCGTCGATCGAGTCTTTCGCGTTAATAAACGCACCGTCGTCGCTCTCATTCGAATTCCTCGACTCTCTTATTGCTTGATCCTTGATGCTGTCGATGTACAGCTCGATTTTTCCTTTGGTTTGCATTTTTGGAGAAAATAATATCGTTCTTATCAAAGACGACGTCGTGTCCTCCTCGATATTCCTCTTATCTTTCATCGGTTCCGATTTTATTTCAAATTTATTCATCGATCCATTTCCATCTTCTTTTCCTTCGTAGAGATCTATATTATCGACATTGACATCCGTATCACTTGCTACGACATTATCGTTATCGACGTTGATATCTCTCTTACCGACGTTGATTGTTTTATTATCGACGTTGTCACCTTCGTTATCGACTATCGATACGTTGTTACCGACATTATTCTCCTTCAATCGTCTACTGCTGTATATCAAATGACCTTCCTTCATTCTTTCCGTTTTATCGGTTCGTTCGGCAACACTCGATAATTCGGTATCATTGAAGGATTGTCCGTATGCATTACGAAACGTCGTCGACCTGTTGCTCGATCTGTTTACACTCCTTTTGTCTTTCTTCTCTATCCTCGAAGACAAATTTCCGGCTGATTTGTTCGATTCTTTTCTTGTCTGACGCGACGCACTCGCTTTGGAATTGCACGAACAACAGAACCCCTACAATCGAGATGATAGGTTGAATTTTTTTTCGAAAAATCTTAAGACGAATTATAGATTTGACAATGGAAATTTTATCATTTCGTGCACAATATCAATGATTTGTTTATTCCTTCATCATAATGATGAACTTCTATGAAATTCTTAAAGAAATAAATGAAACAATCATTCAGATAAGTTTTCCATTTTTCGAGAATTTCTTTTCTTTTGTAACTTTTTAATGACAATAAAATGTTATAATAATAATAATAATAATAATAATTATTATTATTATTATTATTATTATTGTTATTACATTGCACAGGGAGTGTCTTTATATATTTTTATATAATTATATAAAATGTATGTATCTTCATATTATTGCAATTAACATTAATCTTAATATTATGAAAATTAGAACTTTCGAAGCTAGAAATATGAAATATAATCTGGTATTTTACTATTTCTAAAGGTTTAACCAATAATAAACAGTATTACAATTAATTACGAGATTTAATTAGTTTAATCTGATTTATGGATTCTTACCTGACTAAAAGGAACAAGATTCCCATTTTCATATGTAAGACCACAAGTAGGATTTACTATACCATCGTTACATCCCGTATAATTGACGTGTTGATTGTTAATAATCTGCTCCTTTGCTTCGGCATTGACAACCTTTTATCGTAAAAAAAAAGAACAGAAAAAAAAAGAAAAAAGAAAATATAAACCCCAGAGTTCGATCGTAAATTTAAAAAATCGCAAATTGTCTTTACGATTTGATCGTAAATAAAAAAAATAAAATACCGTCATTACGATCATACCGTAGATAGAAAAAGCATAATCTTTCTTTCCTTTTTCTAATTTATCGACGAAATCGACTACGTTATCGGCGACATAATTTTTATCAATTTGTTAAGATCGAATAACTAACGAATTTAATTTAATCGAACAAAATGTCCTTTCAATTAACAAGAGCCAATTATTATTATTATTATCATCATCATTATTCTTACCCTTTCAAATTTCAAGCCGTACAACTGTAATACCGACTCCTGGCGAACTTTAATGACATAAGGATTCTGCAAACGTGACTTCTGCATTGTAATCGGATCTAATGCATGACTGACTACTATGTATTCTTCTTCCGTTCTAGTCTGACATAATTAAAAGGTTATATATATATATATATATATATATATATATATATATATATATATATATATATATATATATATATCTTTAACATAGCCGAATTAACGAACAATTTTCTCGTTTCGTTCAAATTCAATACGTTCGCTTGAAAATTCTAACAAATTACGCAAAACAAGATTTATAAAAAAAAAAAAAAGAAAATAAAAACATTCGTCAATGATAAAAATAAATGAATACCTTTCCAACGTTATTTAATTTCAACGTTATGATCAATTTTCGACGACAATTTTGTATTTGTTCACGATCCGACGATGCCTCGAAATTTTCATAATACGTTTCATTCTTATTAATATAATTCATTCCTGCGCGTTCTTCGTGTCTAAATCGTGAATATATAGGAAAAAAAGTAATCAAAAATGCTTTTTTATTGCATTGTACGAATTAAACGTTGCTATATATAATAATAATAATAATAATAATGATAATAATAATCTTACATTTCTTCGTTCGGTTTCGAACAACGAACTAAAATCGCTCTGATCTCGATCGACGGTTCTCGATCAATCGGAAATCTTCGTTGATATTGAAATGATTGATCGTAAAATTCACGCTTGGACACGCGAAATTGACAATCAGGATTTTCGGATGGATGTAAATATGGAAATTGATGATCATCGATCGATGATCCATACGTAGAAAATTGTAACAACGTGGTGTAAGGGCTTAATAAATTAACAATCACCTGGATCATATTGAAATGATGAATTTAAAATGATGTTAAATAAATATTTAGAATACACATATATTTATCGTATCATGTTATATATATATATATATATATATATATATATATTAAATGCAAAATGGAATTCTTTTTCCCCCTTTATTTATTTATTATTAGATATACTAATTAATAAATCTTACCTGTGTCATTACCAAGATAATCCTAAGCGAGCATTGAATTGGCCTAGGTGGCATTGTAAAATGTCAGGTGGTACGTTACGATCGATTATCGAAATCATTTCCAAAATGAAACGTTAACTCGACAGGTCTGTCGAGATTTATTATTATTCAACCAAGAAATTTTGAACATATGAGTGTTCGTACCGTTAGAAATATCTTTGAATTATAAGAGGTTATAACAAATTATCCAAATCTATTTTTATACTTGCAGATGATCACTATTGTTGTTCCAAAAATATCGAGTATATGTATATATATATGAAAAAATTATTTTTTCTCTCCTTTTCTCTTTTCCTTTTTTTTTTTTTTATTTTTCTTTCAACGAAGAAAATTGTTCCAAGATACGTTGAGTCTTGATTATCGTTCTTTTTATTTATTTATTTATTTCTTTTATTTGTCTTCACAAAAAAAAACTCGCTTTCGTCTTGGACAATTCTTCGTGATAGATATTCTTTTGGGAATCTCGTTTCGATAATCGAAATTAATATCGTTATAGATTTTAATCGATTGTTTTTGATATTCGTACCTAGACGGCGCGTCGATCTCACTCACGGTGTTTTATTTTTTTTTAAGAACTAAAAAGCACCAAATTTGAAATAATATAATTCAAACTTATATCTTTATAACATATTATCTTTTGTATATGTATATTATGTATATGATTCTTCTTCAACTGCATTTATATTCAAGTAATTGTTTATATCATTGATTATTATCTTAACAAATACATTAATGTATTATTTGTTATAATGAATGTTAATTTTTTTTTCTTTTTTTTCTTTTTATAGAAAAGAATAGCATAAGTATTCAATTAAACTTGCAGTTTAAGTAATAAAAGTAAATGTTTTCACATTTATATTATATACGAAAATATAAAAAAAAAAAAATCATCGTGCATCAACGTATGTATTGAATGATATCTTGAGAAAAACACTAATATATAAATCATATTTATTTGCATAATGAGTTATCAGCCATTTATCTTTACAATGGTGTTTCAGTAATGCGAAAACATGCATTCGACGATTTGAAGATTATGTTTGAATTGTGGGCCGAATCCCGTGCACGAAAACGAGTTCTACATATGTTTAAAGACGATCGAAATGCTAATGTGTCTCCTATTTATATATATTTATATTTATATATATATATATTTTTTTTCATTTTAATTCATTTTATTCCTTTTTTTTTTGTTGAAATTCATTCCTGAACTCGTCGCACGACGATCGGACCGTCGAATTTGCTTAATAAGGAATGCTTAAGAATATCACAGATCGCGATTCTTGCGTCAAAGCGCCAAAAAGTCGCAAAGACACGATTATTTCAAGATAATATGCGCGCTTCGCTTCTTTTTCATTTCTAATTTGAATTCTGGCAGAAAAATTATCGAAGGAATATCTCTCTCTCTCTCTCTCTTTCTTTCGCTCTCTCTCTCTCTCTCTCTCTCTCTCTCTCTTGAAAGATAAATTTTTTGTTTACCTGCCCACGATCTAAACGAATCTTTTTTTATTCTTATTGTATCAGCAATCGCATCATCTAATGAGCCAAGAACAAAAAAGCAAGAGCAATTTTATAATAGCTGTGATGATTGATTGATTGATTAATTGATTATTTATGGACATAGAGGTACACCATCTTTCAGATAATCGATTAAGTATTTTTAATAATATGGCGTGTGACATCTTATCATTGAATTCTATTTTTTTTTCGCTTGAGAAAGTGCACGATTTATTTATTTATTTTATTCTGTTTTTATCTGCATATGCACCAAATGCTCAAGAAATATTACCGTTACAAAGCCTAATCCTGTTTTTTCTTCTTTTTCATATATATATATAAAGTATGATAGTACAAATTTATATATTTTTTTGAGATAGACAGCTTTAAAAGAGATTCTAATTATTCTATTGATTATTGCTAGATACACGTAAATAAGCATTTATAAAAGATAATAGATAGAAAATGAATTAATTATCCTTCCTATTATGGAAAATACTTTCGATCATCTGTATTGGAGATTTTCTTTGAAAAAATTCCATATGTTTCTTTTTAGAAGGATTCAAATGGTTTTATGTATTCTAAATTGTAGATCGTAGAGGTAGAACGAATATTTTATCATTATATGACTTTAATGCTTTTTTATCTTCTTTTAAACTTCAAAACGACTTTATCGTTTTTTTTTTAGATCGTGCACCTCTAGGTTCATTATTTTACGATACATGTATATATATATATATATATATATATATATATATATATATATATATATATATCATAAAATGTTTAAACAGTGTTCTCTTAACTACGATAAACATATAAATCAAGATGTGTATATTTTAATGCTTTACACAGTACACAGTATTTACACAATCGATCGTGGACTAATGAAAACGAAGACAATCGGTGCTGGAAAAGAACTAAATTACTTGTAGTCTTATAATATCATGCCTAACAGATCTATGGTCTTCAATCTATGATTAAACATGAAATAATTATATCCGAGGATAACTCGTTGATGGCATTAATGCTAATACGATCACTTTTAAAACCTCTCAAGAAATGCATTTATAGCAATCGCTTTGGCGTAACCGTAAATGCCTCACTCTTTATACGTCAGTGTTTTCCAAATTACTAGAACATAAATATACCAGATACGTCGTTAACAAAAATCAATTTGTTTCAACTATAAATAAAATTTGACGGATATTTTAACGGACTAATTATGTTTTAAAAACGTAATACTTATCAAATAAACCTTGTTTCACATAACTTCAATATAATATTTATCATATCATATCGAATATATTTTTCGTAAAAAATAACTTCTTACGTAGTTATAATTAAGAGAGAAATAAATTAAGAGAAAACGTTTGAAAAACACTGTCACGCGCAACTATTTTGTTCTCAATCATACAGAATATGGCTTAGAGTTTCTTCTAATTGAATTTGTTTATTTGCCAATTAGAAACATCGTTCCTGCATGCCTACAAAAATTGTAATCTGAACGAACAAATTAGCTTCTAATTTTTCACATCCTTTCCTTGCGCGTTAACAATTATTACACATACACACCATCCTTTTTGTACATACATACTTTCATTTCTTCCCCATTTCTCTCTCTCTCTCTCTTTCTCGTTTTATTTCATACCTCTTTTATCATCACTAAATTGTATTGCTTTCACTATTATAACCTAAAAATCCTAAAGCGCCGTAGATAGAGAAATAACATCGATGCCATTTTAAACAACGTTTTAATACGACAAATACGTATCGCCATTTGTTATGTTACTAAACAAGCTTATCGATCCATCGTATCGACGATCCTCCATCGTACCTATTGTTCCATCGATCTTGTAAATTACGTCAAAGAATTTCTCTTTATTATGCTCTTTTTGTCTGAAACAATTAAAATTATAAATAATATCCGTCAGGTTATAATACGTTTGAAAACGGGAAACATATTGATTCATGCAGGAAGGGATACAAATTTCAGCGGGAAAATTTAAAAATATGAATATTCGAAATTGCAATCGTGAAAACACGATGACATGTATGCTACTCGAAATTGATCTCGAATAATCAAAAAGCGTCATTATTATTATCATCATCATCATCATCATCATCAACTTTGCCAATTAAATAATTGTTTAACGTTATGATGTAAACGATACTCACCCTGAATCGATGGATTTCAACGAAGGAACAATTTTTCGACGATTCTGAAAGGTATTCTCAAAAGTATAAAGAAAAAAAGACAAACTACTTTTCGCGCCTCCCCTCCCCTTCAAAAAAAGCTTTTCTCCTCGAAAACTTTCGTTTCCTCATAATTTTTTTTTCCTCGTGTTTCGTTTTTATCCTCTTCTCTTTTCTCTCTTTATTATTATTTATTTACTTTTTATTATTCTTTATTTTGTTTTAATTGTTATACCAAACGACGTGGGTCTCTTGAAAAAAAGTGGCGCGCTTCGTTGAGCCGAGTCCATATCGCTGACATAATCTCATAATTATTATGGCGTCCGACCGTTTTCATTGCCCGATTGTCACCAAGTAGTGCATTTACTCACAGGATTCATTTTAGCTCCAATTGGACAGCGAAATGCTTCCGCGAATGCTTGTGAGTTCATCATTATACCATTGACCCTGAAAATAATAATTAATTTATTGATCATGTTATTTAACGAGTTACTTTTTCCTTTTCTTTTTTTGTAAACCAACTTTTCCTTTGTATTTGAATAAAAAAATTATATGATAACGCATGCGTGTGTGTGTGTTTTTAAATGCTATTACATCAATATTAGTATATTAGATTATATTAGATCAGTATATAAAATTTGGTTTAGTATTTAATAAATTTGCGGATTGAAATCTGTAATATATTTTACATTTAAATGAGAAACACTGCGTTTGGTATATTATACTGATAACTCTGATGTCACTTATTATAGTTAATGCTATACTATTCAAAGAGAAAAATAACAAAAAAAAAGAAAGAAAGTAAGAAATAGGAAGTACCTTTCAGGTTGGGGAGTATGATAATCGAGTTCAACAGAGAGGATATAGGCCTCGGCAGTCATGTTAGAACAATAAGTCTGTAAAAAAAAAAGACACAGGATTCATATAAGTTTCACAACTTTTTAATATTTAATAAGCATTAATCAACGAACCTGGGCGGCGCTTATGAAAAAAAGTTGGCTAGATCGAAGTCCTTCCAAGCCAGGAAGACTTCGATCTTTTCCATTGGTTAATGAATGCCAAGTTTTATGAGATATTTGCAAGGCCCCTATATCGGCAACATTTTCATTCCTTGTTACATTCCAATCAAACTGAAAGAAAAAAATAAAACAAAAAAATTTGTCTATCTTCATTTATGCGAATGCTAGCTAATGCTAAAGTACATAAATGTTAATATATTACATACATATATATGTATATATTTGTTAAATATTATTATTTAATAATATTAATATGTGTCTGTGTGTAGCAATAATTCTATCTTATCATTGTATAACAATGTAAACTATTTACATTCTTAAAAATTGTTCATACAATTTGAAAATTATTCATTTATTTTAACACGATCAACCGAATTGTATTACTACAAAATAAAAATAAAAAAAAAAAAAAAAAAAACTAAAGAAAATCGTGAAATTTTAACTGCAACATATTCCATATAATATTACATTCATATCGGGAAAAAATATTGTAGTACTTATATTCAGTTTTCTATTTTACATAAAATAAAGAAAAATGTAAGGAACAACGCCGATACCTGAACGGCAACGTCGTTTCCATAAAACTGAACTTTGCGCCAAAAACTTCTTGCATAAAGCTTAGCGACACACTCGATCCTAGCCTCGAGACGTTTCCAAGATTCCGTGGTGATCCATAACCATTGATCGACGTTTAGATCAGGATCGAGAGGCAAGCGACGACGATGGAGATCGAAGGCATGAAGTATTTCATGGGCGATTACTGATCCAAGAGTTGCGTGAGCAGCATAAGCTGGCCCACCATCCCAAGACCATGCCCAGGAAGTCATCATGGCTAAAGGTATTCCTTGAATAAATAAAAATAACGTTGACATTCTATAACAGGTCCTTTTCTTTATCTTTCTTTTTTTTTTCTTTGAGTTGATTAAGATAGTGATAATAGTGACAAGAATATTTTTAATATTCTTTATATCTAAATAAGTAACAATATGAATATTTTGTATCGAACGTTTTAACACATCGCTCATTAGTCAATGAAATATTTATACCATTGCAATTACACAATTTAGATAACATGATTTTTTTTGAATAAATATGTCGTTGTTTATTTAGATATAAAATAAAATCTTTGGTTAATTATAAAGAAATCGTAATATTTTTATAATAAATTCTATCTCTCTCCATCTCTCTCTCTCTCTCTCTCTCTCTCTCTCTCTCTCTCTCTCTTTTGTAGTATTTAATTTTTTAACGACTTACCAATCGTATTAGTCGACGATTCGTAATAAGCATTCACTGTATAAGGATGACGACGTCTGTGAAAATTGTACATCATTTTCTCTTTTTTATTTTGGACATCTAATTTATATCTAAATGTAAAATACAAAAAAAAAAAAGAAAAGGAGGATCCTCTTAAAGTATTAACGTATTAAATGTATATATATTTAGCGTGAAGTATCTGCTGTAATTAATTGTATTCAGAGCTCAGATTTAATTTCTGACAAAAGTTTCAGCAAATAAACCAAAACTCGTATAACGGAACACATAGATATTTAAAAATTAATTATTAATAAATAAAAATTGTCTTACTTTACGGTGACATTTCTTCGCAAAACTTTATCGTCAACGGTACGAATTTGTTTGAATCTTCGTAGTACCGTAAAGAAAAAGTTGTCGGGGTCGATCACAACCTGAGTTGGGAAGGAAAAAAAAGAGAGAAAAAAAGAGGAAAAAGAAAAAATAATTAAATGCCATTCGAACGTGAAATAAAAAGGATCATTTAAAAATAACGTGATCTTTACCTCGGCCATATCGTGAGCCAATAATGTGTCGTTGTTAAAACCAGGCCACACGTGAAATCTTCCTTGCAACGTTCTAAGTTTAAGTAATGCCTGCGTTCTCGTTTCTTCATCGAGCCAAGATTTTACCAAAATTCGTTCTGCGACAGTTTCCTTAACTTTTTCGAACAATCCACCAACCTATAGAATCCATGGAAAAAAAAACAAAAAAAGAAAAAAAATAATTTATTAGCAATTTTGATTATTTATGATGGTTAAGAGATAAGGACAAACACAGTTTTAAGCTTTAAAAATTGAACTGATAATACTTCTATGTACTTCTAGTTTTTTTGTTTATTATTATAGAATTAGAAATAATTTGGAACAAAAGTTATAATTTGAGTGGAGTTAAGATTTACAACAAAAAAAAAAGAAAAGAAAAAAAAAGAGAAAAAAAAAGTTACAGCTAAAGTAAAGTTAACATTTAATTAAATGTTGGAAAAGTCATTTAGAGAAGAAAAGAATTATTAAAGAGCTCAATTCGAATTACTTTAAATAATTAACTCGTTTTTGCTTGAAATAAATCACACTGTTTAATTGGAAATATAAAATAATCGTAGATAGGAGATGCTTAAAATATTCCTGTGTAATGAATTAAATCAAAGACAATGAAAGATGCATTAAGATTAGATCCAAAATTATTGGAATTAGGAAAAGTTATTTTAAAACTGTAGTAATTAAATTAGTTTAATGCACGTATATTCCAACGCATCAAATAATCATTTTAAAGGATCACATTCGAGTATAATATAATTGAGTTTATATATCCGACAGAAATAGCCATTGAAATTCTCCGTTGGTTCTAATTAAGATTGAAAAGAGAATGAAAATATAATAGAAATCGAATAAAACGATCTTACTCTATTCCCTACGGTCTCCAAATATTCTGTACTGTATTGCTGAACGTATAAAGCACCAACGAACTCTCCAAAAATATTCTTCGTCAATTTATAACAGGAATTGTCCCAATCCTTACTGGCAGTCACGTTTACGATATCATGCAATGTATCAGCAGCGTAAAGCAGCAACAATCCGTTATATATAATCCTTTGAAATAAAAAGTAATATATAAATCAATTGTGATAGCGATTAAAAATAATAAATATTATAAAGTCGATATTTTCTCTATGAAAGATATCGAGAAATATTTAATCAAATAATTATCAACGACTTGACCTCAGATTTTTTGTTTTCCTTTTCTTTTTTTTTCTGGTTATTTTTATTTTAAATTGTAACAACGTTTTTGTATTAAACAATGATATATCAACTTGAAATATTTCATTAACCATGTAGGGTTTAAAAACTTTAATATCAAAGTCTTATTATTAAAATATTAAAGATTTTTTTTTCTAAATCAATGTAATAATAATAATAATAATTATTATTATTATTTTTCGTTTAAAAGAAACATTTATCATTGAATGTGATTAATAATTAAAAAAAAAAAAAAAAAAAAAATCGTGACGAATGATTATAAATAATTTTTCATTAATAAAATTATATTACTTTTACTATCATCGACAAACATATGCAACGTGTTTGTAAAAGGGAAAAGGGTTTATAACAGCAAGATCATGATCAATAAAATTGAGAAGAGAATGAGCCCCGTGCATCTATAATCTTCATTAGGCATTAGAGGCGTGTAACATTGTCAGTGACGATATTTCATCGAAAGGGGATAATAACTTCGACGTCGCAGTAGTGCACAGCTGGTTAGGAAAGCGCGAATGAATTAGTACCATCGATTTTTCCCTTTACTGCGGCATAATTCTTGCGAATGCATACAACGTGTTTGCAGAAGAAAGTTAGTCACGTGATATGTTTGATTTTGATAGACCGACGTGTCTTGCACAGATTGAAAAAAGGAAAAGCAAAAAATACAGAAAAAAAGAAAGACACTTCAATTCATTAATAATACTTAGATTTACCATTAATTCTTTCCATTCGAATTTATATTGTATTTATGATAAAGTAATATTATTAATTTTTTTTTTTTTTAAAGTATTACAAAAAATGTTTCAATATATTTTTCATATGCTATATTATACATTAATTGATTATTTCGGACAAATAGAAAGTTAGATTAATTAATTAATCAATTAATCAATTATTAATATTAACATATATCTATCTATTAATAACAAATAATAAGTTATATTATTGTTTATATTATTGTTATATATAAAATAAATAATATTATATGTAAAATGACATTAAATTAACTATGTATAGATATATATCTATATAATTTGAGAAAGAGAAAGAGAGAGGAAGACAGAGAGAGAGAGAGAGAGAGAGAGAGGGAGAGAGAGTGAGAGAGACAAAATGAGACGGAGAGATTCAGAATGTGGCATTTTGCAACAATGTTGACCTTGTTAGCATGTACATACACTTTGTGGAATGCATACTCGAGTGATTATCGTATAAGCAGTTACGTTTGGCTCGCGTTCCTAAATGTCGACACTATGTGTATTGTGTATGTCTCTCTGACCGTGGAAAATGATCCTGGACTGTTGGAAGACAGCACTATTGTTTCTAGTCAAATGTATTCATTAACATTTAATACTTATCCGTTAACTTGATTGACAAAAATTTTACTTTCCCAGCACGCGCGTGCTATTATCTCTTATTTTATTACGTTTATATCTTTCTTTATTTACAATTGTTTTATTATTGAGTTGATCAACAAATCTTATTTATTTACAATGAGAGTTATGTAAAATTAAATATTTATCATTGTTGGTTAATATATAAGAATGGTCGAATTTTTATTAAGAAGAAATAAAAAAAAAAAAAAAAGTAATAAAAACACGTTCGAACGAAATCATAAAAAATGAATGTATAATGATTTAGTAAGTATGATATTTTATAAAGGCAATCATTTCTAATATCAATAACATAGTCAAAATAATACTGATAAATGGCGAAGTTATACGTGATATAATAACGATGAATTTTTCATATTATAATTTCAGGTATATATATATATATATATATATATATATATATATATATATATATTTTTAAATGATTTAGAAATTCACAAATATATTACAAATTATCGTAAATATCAATCGTTTATTTATAACAAAACTATTAAATATATCGATATAACTGATAATTTTTATGAACGTGGAACAGATCGCGAGCATTACGTTTTATTTCTTTATTTATTAATTTATATTTATATTTATTTTTATTTTTATTTTTATTTATTAAGAAACGTGGAGTATGTATTATGTCAACTTTTTCTTCGCGTTCACGTCTTTTATTTTTTCGCTCAATACGAGTTCCAAAGAATTTCCAGATTCCGATCAAAGGAAGAAGGCATTGGCACGCGTCGACGATTATTTTCGCTTCGGTTCGCTTTCGGCCAAAGCTTTCGATGGCTCCTTGAGTTATTTCGCGAGAAGGAACGAAATTTCCACTAAGAATTTTTATTCAACGCTTTGATCGAGAGAACGTAATCTGCTTTTTAAGACATAATCGTGAAAGACGTTCCCCCTACTTTTTTTTCTTTCTCTTTTTCCTTTTCCTTTTTTTTTCTTTTCTTTTTAAAAATTTTTCCTTTCTTCAACTTCCCAGTCATAAATCTTTAATGTTCTCTGAAGTATTCTATGGCAAAATTCGAAGAAGCGAAACTTTTTAAAATTCTTCCAACATTTTTACCCTTTATTCTTTCTTTTTTTTTTTAATTTTTGTAAAAGTACGATACACTAGATGCTATTTAGATGTGTACGTATATATGTAATGGTAGATAAGAGAGTAAACGTATGGAATTATTTTTACGAAGAAAATTTTCAATAGTTTCGAATAGTATTTGAAATTATTAATCTTCCGTTAGACGTTTAGATAATTATTTTGAAAGAATAAACACTAATAATAATAATAATAATAAAATAATAAGACAATAATTATTAAATTATTAATTATCAATGTCTAACCAATACATTGCAACACCATTTGAAATCACACATATCAATCTAGACCCATATATAAATCCTTATAGATTAAAAAAAAAAAAAAAATCATAATTTTTATAAAATAATTATCGATATTTGATTGGAAATACACTAGTGATCGATCCGTTTGCAAATTTGTAAGAGATAGTTTTGAACGTCGATCATTCATATAATGAATATTAAACAAATACCAATAATTCCATATAAATTTTTTCCTAAACAATATGGGTATATGGATATTCACGAGGATAAGAAAAAAATGCATTGCACGAGAACCTTTAATTATTTTCTTTTGAAATTTCTGAGACAATCTATGTAAATGGTACAAAAAGAAGGGGAGAAGAAAAATTTGCAATCAATTATTCTCTCTCTCTCTCTCTCTCTCTCTCTCTCTCTCTCTCTCTCTCTCTCTCACTCTGTCTCACAATTTTTCTACTTTTTTTACCAACGATGTGTATTCAATAACGGCACCACCTCTCATTCTCGTTTTTCTTTCTTTCCTTTTTTTTTCGATGAAACGAGGCTAACGAAGAAGAATATCGTGCAATTAAATTAGTGCCAATAAGCACAATTGCGCTTTACTTTTATTATACATATATGTATAAGTATATTGTCAATATCGTATAATGCATTTCCTTTTGTATTTTTTTTTTTTTCAATCGTATTGTTAAAGCAAACGTACGTGCATACAGTCAGATCGCAAGCAATCGAATAAGTATAGGATTATTACACAGAACGTCCTTAATAATAGGGATTTTTAGATTATTGTCATTATCGTCACAATGAATAACTGTGGAATTAAAATATATCGTATGTTCGAAATAATTTTAATCCATAACGTAACACGCGCGTGCAATTAATTTGGATCGATGTTACGTTACCATGATCACTTTTATCAAATCAGTATTTCTTTCTGTATTTCTCTAAAAATTTTGTAAAAGAAAAATAGAGCGTTAGTTGATAGAAAGTTTACAAAAAATTAAGTATTACGATTTCAACGAGACATTATATAGTTGTTGATGTATTCGATCTAATCGCTTCGATTTCTTTCTTATTAAAAAAAAAAAAAAATATATAAATAAATAAATAAAAGTAAACATTTTAAATAAAACGTACACATCTCATTGAAAATTTCATAAAATATATGAACAATCGTAAATTCGATCGATCGATTTGGCGAACAATTTAAATGAAAAAAAAAGAAAGAAAGAAAGAAAAAAAAAAGAAGCATTCTTCATCAATCGTTAGTAATGATATATTCTCGTTTGAGGATAGAAAAGTATGAGATCGATTATTCGACATTACGAAGTCTCGGCAAACTTCTTCCCCATAGTTAATTAATCGTTTAACCGCAAAATTCCCCGGTGGCTTTCGCGCTACACTGATCTTGTCTTCCTGTCGCAAGCAGAAGGTAAATTAAACATCAGATGAAGGTGGAGACAATTTATCTTCCTATCGTATGAGATTAAAGAACTTAATTACCATGCGTGGTGTTGTAAAATTCAACCAAGAGATAAAGATCTCCATCATATTATTTTTATCTGATAAAATTACGCTGACGTCAAATGCACTTTTCTTATTAATAAACTTCATATTAGATAGTCCTTAATAATCGCGTTTTGTGAGGTTACAAGATCGTTAAAAAAAAAATAAATAAATATCTTAATATTTCATATACTCTTCCAATTCCGTTCATGAGGAATCAAACGAAAATTTAATTTTGCAAAAATAATTTTACATCAAATTTCTGAATATAATTTCTGATATATCTGTAATAATAGAAAAAGATATAAAAGAGTAATTTAATAAATGATTTCAATTCGACTAAAGCGCAAATAAATTTAAAAATCAACTCTTTTTATCTCCTATACTTTTAATGAAACAGGAAATGTAATTACATTTGCGAATTAAAAAAAAAGTAAAAATAAAAATAAATTAATCCGTTCTATCTAATCCATTATATGCATATACATACATACATATACATATACATATATATATATATATATATATATATATATATATATATATATATATATATATTTATATGCAGTGAACATGGATATACGATTAATCTCACTTCGGTGGTTCGAATTTAATATCGAATGCATTAAGGAATTTAATGTTGCGGAAGAATAAAAGAAAATTCGATTCGTCTGAATAGTTGAAAAAAGATTTTGCAAGAGGTTTTTCGGACGTGCTTCTTGTACGATTCACACCATAAATTAGCTTTCAACGTGGCATGGATTGTACAAAAGCATCGTAAGGGAAACGGTAATCCGAAGAAATCCCGATATATTAGTGATTTCCCGAGGAAATCCATTCAGGCGTTTCTTTATCGAACGAACCATTCGTTTCGTTTCTTTGAAAGTTGTTGAAATCCATTTTCTTCGTATCTTATCTCTCTTTCTCTCTTCTTTTTTTTTTTTTAATTACATTAGAAATATTTAAGAATAGAAATTTAATTTTATATATATATATATATATATATATATATATATATATTATATATATATATATATATATATATATATATATATATATATATATATATACACACACTTATATACTTATAATTGATAGTAGGTTTTTAATCTATAATAATCTATAACAATATCATTTTTTTTTAATGACGATGTAATAAAATTCCTTGTTTATTATTATGATAACATAATTACTGTTTAAATTTAAAAATAAAAGAAAGTAAGTATAATGATATAATAATAATTGTTATTATATTTAAACTACATTTATTGAAATAAATATAATAACATAATAATTATTTATTATAATAACATAAGTATATTACTATCATTATATTACTGTCAGAATAATTATTAAAAATGCTTTATATATTTTATACAGCATATAATATATATATATATATATATATATATATATATATATATATATATATATATTTATATAAATATATAAAACCAGTGTATACCTTTTCGTTTTTAGAAATATTCAATCGTACTATTAAAAATTGTTGTGAATCTGTACAAATAGGACACGCTGTATACTTACGACTTCGATCAAAAAAAAAAAAAAAATAACTTTGTCGTTTTATAGTCTGCCTTCGAAACGGAAATAAAGATACGAGTTATAGTTGCACAATCTATGTATATATGTACTTACATATTACGATATGCGTGTACATTTAGAACTCGGTATATGAAACTTCATGAAACTTTGACGGTCAAAACGATCATAGAATGAATAATATGACACGTATTACTCTCATTGGCTACGATAGATTATGTGAAAAGTTTTTTGGCTCTATGCTAAAGGGAAGTATTTTCGACTGGCATAATCAAGGACGTTCAATTTCGCTTGTTATTATTTCTCATTATCACGGTATATAGGGTATGTTGTTTTGCATAATTCCTAACGACGATCGATCGTTCCGCCATCGTCCTGAATATTCCGGAATATTTTCGATAATTCATGATATCATATTAATTAATCGTTATCTAATCAAATAAAAATATTAAGAGCAAAATAATGAAAGCTTTATCATTCGTAAATATTGAAAGATAATATTGTCGATTTTAATTAATTACTTTTTCAATCGATCAACAGAAATCTCTTCAAGGATCTATTGTCTTATTATTTTGTTCCTTTGCCGTTATAAAAATCTCTTTTTAAACGTTATCAAAAATTTCATTGCACGAATTTTCTCTGTGAATAAAATACAATGTTATACGAAAAAGGAACAATGCGGTTATATAATAGATATTTATTATGTTAGTGCAACGTGACGTAAACTTTGTAGATCAAATAACAAATAATAAATATTCTTATTATCGTTATTATCATTGTTGTAAATTTTCCATTTATATATATATATATATATATATATATATATATATATATATAAATTGTTTTTACATTTACTAATTAAAAAAGGAAATCTAATTTAAAATTAATAAAATTAATAAATTAATTAATGCTCACCTTCTCGAAAATCTGTTGAGTAATTTTCCAAGGCTACGAAAGTAACGTGGAGCAGTGACGTAAACATAGATCATTTGATCGTCCGTGTTATATCGTCGATCACGATCTAACGTTTTGCTGCGATTAAATAAGTCGGCAGTGGCAGCGCCTAACGTGGCATTCAACAGCGTCCCCCACCTTATCTAACCAAGGATCGGCGAATCATATCAAATTTATCATTTTTATTCAAAAATTATATCACTCATACGTGCATAAACGTGCGCGTTAGAAGTGCGAGATCGTAATAAATGATAGATCGTATTTGAAAAATAAATAGTATTTAAAATAAATCCTATTAAAATAAATTATATCCAAAATAAATCATATGAAATTGAAACGTTCGGATTTCGTTTATTAAAAAGAGAAGTTGCAAAAAAATAATTAAAAATAAATAAATGAATAAATAAATAAATAAAAAACGAACAAAGAATAAAATTATGTCCATTTAGAACATATCAATCTCTATACTCACATAACCAAAGCTTTCCTGAAGATAAGTCATGTTGAAAGGAACGTAAACTCTTTGATCGACGTCCACCCAATTGTACAGATCCTTGTGCTTTGGATAAATCTAAATTGAAATTGAAAAAAAAATATGTAGTAAAGATCAATAAGATTTTTATATATTGCCAAAAGCACGTATATATTCCCAATAATATATATATATACATACACACCCACACACATTATAAATATATATATATATATATATATATATATATATATATATAAATTCTATATATATTCATATAATTGAATACAATATGAATATCCTCTATTATTAAATATACATCTCATTTTATTCTGAAATATATTTCACGAATTATTATAATTTATATTAAATGCGTATAATTATCATGCGAACAAACATTATAATTATATCCATTGAACGCAATCGCGTATCGTTAAAAAAAAATACTGATAGAAAATAATTAAAGATGTGTAGATACATCGAAATAACCACCCGGTATATTTACACTAACCTTATTGAGTGACAAGCAAAATTGCAACAACAAATCCTTCTCGGAGGAACGTTCTTTGGGACTCATCGTCTTTGGCAGCATTCCTTCGACGATTTTCTGAAGTCTGCGGGATCTTCTTTCCTCTCTCTTACTCTGTGAAGCAAAAATGATGACTTTCTTAGTAGATCTCACGGGAATAAAAAGAGAGAGAGAGAGAGAGAGAGAGAAATTCCTGGTGAAGAAAATCTTGAAAATCTCTTCTCAAATCCCAAATCGTGATCGAAAGTTCAGGATAACTCGTGCTCGATTGTTAACTTCTTCAAAGTATGTCGAAAATCGATATATTTGTTCAACACATACAATACACCACACACACACACGCACACACACACACACACACACACACACACACACACACACACACACACACACACACACACACACACAGACACACACACACAGACACACACACACACACACACACACACACACACACACACAGACAGACACACAGACACACAGACACACAGCAAGTCAGAAATATAATTGTCGAGAAGATTGAAAAAGTTTTCTCTTTTTTTTCTTTTTTAAATATGTCTCCTTAAAATCGTTCGTTTTAAATAATCATAAGAAACAAAAGTATGCGTAAGTCGAATATACTTATATATATTACATATGTACATTGAGCCAGTAAAAAAAAGAAGTATTGGACAAACTCTAAACAAGTGTTTTTTGGTTTGTTTTTATATTCTTTCAAATATACGATTGATCGTAAAATTATTGAAAATTATATATCATTGTTAGTTTAAATTATTATATATGATCGTTGGTATGAATAATTGTAGAAACGAAAGTGTAGACACGAATGAAACATACCCCTATATGATAATTCATAGAAACAATTATCGAATGAATTGAACGAATAATTCCCATTCGAAGAATGAGACTCATTGTTATTTTTAAATAATAATAAACGAACGAAATATATATATATATATATATATATATATATATATATATATATACATACATACAAACCCTAAATGCTACAGTGAAATAATATTTAACGAAATAATGTACGATAAAGTTGTTACGTCTACGATCGGCATTGTAAAATTGTTCCTTTTTTAATTAACAATAATTATTACGTAAATAATTATTGCGCAAATAAGAAACCAACGTCTCTCATATTTTACGAAGTACTTTCTAAAACGACGTTTGTATTAAAACTGAGGACTGCCCGAAACGAACGAGACGCATATACGTTCTCCTTCAGAAAATAAACAAACCGAATGGAAACCGAGCGAAAACATTAACAAAAAAAAAAAAAAAGAAAAAAGAAAAGGAACGAAGCTAACGCGATGTAAATAGTATCGTTACGTTCTTTCTTTCATCTCTCTCTCTCTCTCTCTCTCTTTCTTTCTTTCTTAAGAAAAATACAAACGAACATAATTAAATTTTAACTACGTGTTATATACTTTTCTGCGTCGAAAATTCGTGGCACAATAATATACGAATTATTATTAGTATTATTATTATTATTATTTCAAAATAATATCGTTAAATTCTGCTAACTAAAATGCGAACATAATTAAACAATAACGATGTTACTCTATTTAACAATGCCATAATATCATTTTAATTATATGAATTTTTGTAATTAAGAAATGTTTTTATGTATTCATGATATATAATAAAAAAAAAATATATATATATATATATAAAATTCTATAAAAGAAAGCAACTGTATCTTTATCTCTTACTTCTCCATTTTCTTTTCCTGATCCTATCGAAAAATAACTTTAACTTAATGTCGAACGATCGTGAAACGTTTACGGATGGTTCGGATAATTGAACCAATCGAACGAATTTCTATGAAGTCCGCCAACGTCTTAGTGCTTTAAAGGCTTTCATAAAACCAAACTAATCGTGAAATCAGGTGAATTCTCGAATTTTTCGCTTTGAGGGTTCTCTTTAAGGAACGATATTGAACGATCCATTTCGTCACGAACTTCGTGAAAGACATTTAAACATCACGCGAGATTTTCAATGCCCTCTTCTATTTGTTTATAATTTTATTATAAATCATTCGATCGAGATTACTTTAATTTCTTTTTAACGTCGTCTCGTTGTCTGTGAGATCGATGACGTAACCATGAGAAAAATATTTCACGTTGTAAAAGGATTAAAATCACTTCTTGGTTTATTTCCTTTGGATCGCTCATCGATCATTCGAACGAGATTCCTTCGATCTCTTTTTCAAAGTTCTCGTTGTCTATCGAATCTTTTGTACCTACCCCTGGCGTCTCTTTTCTTCGGTAAATAAAGCAAATCGTTGGGATAGCTTTCTCTCTCTCTCTCTCTCTCTCTCTCTCTCTCTCTCTTTCTCTTCTTTTCCCCCTTTTTCTCTTTCTCTTCATTCTGAAGTGCCATCGAGCTTCGAATGGTATGGTAACTAAAGCAATATCCGCTAGTTCGTGGTTTATTCGAGACGAACGAGAGGACCACGCGAGGAATAGGACAAAAATAAAGGAGATAAAGATAGAATGAGATAGGAAGTGAATTTGTCGCCGACGAACGAATATTGAGTGGAGTAAGGGAAAGAAAAGGAAAGAAAAGGAAAAAAAACGGAAAGAAAGGAAAAAAGACGAGGAAAGAAGAGGAGGAAAAAAATTAAATATGAGAGGAGGAAATGTGATCGAAGAAATCATTTGGAAATGATTCACCAAGAAGACAATCGAAATCGTTTGCAATTTTGCTCTATCGTTGATTTTCACGGGAACGAGAATAATAAGAATTGAATTTTATTTTATTGAAATAGAGAAAATCCATCGGGACGAATAATAACGAAGCTACATATATATATATATACGAATACATACATATAAATGAGAAATATGAAAAAAGAAAATCTTTCGTAGTTAGTATGGTAATTTTTCTTATTTGTATATAAATTAATTATACACCGTTTAAATTTACGTTTCATAAGTGTGAAGATTTAAAATAAATGAAACCGAAGTAATTTTCTCGAAGAGTTCACGTTTATTTATTTGTTTATTTCTTTTATTTATTCTAATTTCGACGACCATGGTATTTATTTTTAATATTTCTTTTCTTTTCTCTTCAATTATTTTATATATATATATATATATATATATATATATATATATATTGAACGTGTATATATAAAAATATATTGAAAAAGTATTTTACGTGTATATATTATTCCATCTCGAAATGAAATATCAAAATATTTGTATTACGAAATGTTATAAAATAATATTGTTGTCGTTTAAATAAAAGATAATAAGATATACTCAACGTACAGATAAAATGAATCTTTCGAATAGAGTGACATTTGATGAAAGGAAGAAAAATAAAAAAAATAAAAAATAAAAATAAAAAGATCGTACGACCATATTCGATTGAAATCAGGACGAGAGAGAGAGAGAGAGAGAGAGAGAAGAATTGGAAGACTCGAATGTCGAAGAATGGAGAGCATGCAAGAAGTAAACGCGATCGTAAAATACTTTTTACGATTAAGTCGCGCGTATCTCGGCTGGAAAGGTGTTATTTCAACGACGAATAAAATGCCTCCCTCGGCGGTACTGGAAGAACCACCGAGAGGAATAATACTGACCCCTTCTGAATAAAAGGAATCGCAAAAGAAATAGAAAGAGAGGAAGGAAAGGATTTCAGCGTTATCCTTCGAATCAATTCGATTCTCTCTTTCGAAACGTTTCTTCCTACGAATAAATCATACTAGAAAATGTTGAAACAGTCATTATGAAACTATTGTAAAAGGTTATATTGATGATACATTATGTATGTATGCATTATATGTATGTATGTATGTATTTTAGTTTTAATCCTTGTAAGATTAAAATTGATTATTATTATTATTATTAGTATTATTAATGGTAATTATCTATATAATGATGATAATGATAATAATAATGATAATAATAATAATAATAATAAATAATATTCTCCTTTATTTTCGAACGAAATAACGAATATTTATAACGAATATAAAGTTAAAGAAAAAAATCAATATTTTTCTATTCCTTTTTTTCTCTAAGCAACAATTACACACTTCTTTATTTGTCAAGTGAACTAAAAGAATATATTTGTGCGCATGAAGAGTACCACGTATATTTATATATAAATTACAATGAAATTAGAGATAAAGTCCCAATTTTTTCCCACTAGAAATACGTTCTCCGTTTATTTTTTCGAATATTAATAATAATAACAATAATAATAAAAAAGAAAAAAAGAAATAAAAAAGAATATTAACAACGATTGTAAAAAGATAAAAACGAAGTACCGCAGACGGGAACCAAGTCATTTTATCTACTTCACGTTTCTTTCATATATGAATGTGTATCCCGCGGTCAGTACATACTGAGAACATTGTACAAACGTGGAAAAGGTAAGGTTGAAAAAGGATAGAAAAAGAATTGGAAAAGAGACAGAGAACGTCGATTACGTTCCGGTTATAGTCCTTTAGGCGAAACGAAACGTATCTCGAGGCTTAACCAAAACGCTACCGAGCATGCAAACGAGTTAAGCGGAGAAATCAATTCGATTTGTCCTTAACGCTCTACTACATTCTCTCTCTCTCTTTTTCTTTCTCTCTCTCTCTCTATCTCTCTCTCTCTCTCTCTCTCTCTCTCTCTCTCGTTCTCTCTAATCTATCTATCTCCTTGTCGACGCTTCCTCTCCTATCGCCTTTTGATGTCGGAATAGAGCTAGAGTCTCGGTTAATTAAACTCTTCAGATAAAATAAGTCCTTCCCAATTTCTCATTAGATTTATATACGGTGTGCCAAAAAAAGAAAAGAAAAAAAAAAAGAAGAAAAAATGTTAGGAGAGATGATGGATTTGAAACGATATTAAGTGAAAAAACATTCTTACGAATATAAGATCTATAATAATATCGATTATTGGTTCGAACATAAATTTTAACAAACTTTCGTAATTTTTAAACCTTTCGTATATCTTTAGCATTGCCATTTAAATTATAAATTGTTGTTTATAAATGCTAATCGAACATGTGTAAGATCTGTTCGATTTGTTAATCCAAATCATTTAGATTTGTAGTTCTATTAAAGTGTAAGAAACAAAACAAAAATAGAATTCACAAAAAGTATATAGAACATTATACGAAAAGTCTATAGATAGTGTAACGTTAAAAATCAATTCTTTAATACACAATATCGTTCGTTTATATTATTTTGGAACACTTCGATTTCATTAATCGCGAACACTGATTTATATTATTACTATTTTTCAAAGTGTCATTAATCTAATGGATTAATGAAATGACAAAGTTTTCTTTCAATCAATTTCTTTTTTTGTACAATTTTTTACTTCTTTTTTCGATTGGTGTGGATAAATTCGATTGCAAACTATTTTTGCGCACCACGTATATAGTTTCTAGCACCGTTCGTTTAGTAAATTGCATCGATTGATTTATAGTCTAATCCCATGGTCTCCTCCTAATCCTTAGATTGGACAAATTTGTGGCTATACTTCCGATCGATTTTTACAATTTTTATTAAAACGCTTCGACGTTCTAGTGTAATTTAATTTAATTTTTTATAAAAGAAGAAAAATAATTTAATCGAAAATTAATTCATGTATTAAAAAGAATTTTAGATAATATTAAAAAGAGCTTTAAAAAGAATTTAATCGGAAATTAATTCATGTATTTCTAAAGAATTTATCATTTCAAACGAACCATATGATTTCAAATAAAACCATATACTTTCAGAAATGGACGAGGTTATTTTTTTCAGTATCATTACAAATAAGTCGAACATTTAATCACATTAATTTCAAATATTAAATTTATACACAGTTTCAAGTATATAATAATAAAGATAACTTTGAATCATGTTCCCCATCGTCCAACAGAATTCATGATTATGAACGTTATAAGTAAGCTACTATCGTGTGAAAGAGAGTGTGTGAAAGAGAGTGTGTGTGTGTGAGAGAGAGAGAGAGAGAGAGAGAAAGAGAGAGAGAGACTCTTTGTTACGAACGTCGTTTCCAACGACGTCGATATAACGTTTTTGTCGAGGTAAGCATTATTATTTTGAGATGTCACCGAGTTGGTGGTTAATTAACGTCAGTAAGAAACGATCTTGACGAATCACTAGCCCTCTACTATCGTTTTCTTTGGAAATTAATTGCTTCGAAAAATGAAGAAAGAAAGTGATCACTATAGAATACAGTTACAAGCAATTTATGTGAATATGACGTCCGATTTATCTCTTTTTCTTTCTTTTCCTTTCTCTGTCAAATTTTTCTTAGGATCCTTCTAATTATAATACCTCGTAATATTAAAAAGAAGAGGAATAATATTAATTCGTTCAATTTCTCCACGACTTTTATCGTGAACAAAATCATATTTGTTTCATTTAACTTAAGTATCGCTTTTCGAATTTCATTCCGTTTCGTTAAACGTCTAAATTTTCACGATTGAAGCACGTTGTTAGAAAAAAAAAAGAAATTTAACAAATTGTACAATCTTTAATGCCAAATGTTTTTTTAACATTTTTAACAAATCATTTTAAACATTCACTGTGAATTTTTATTTGTTAAAATCCATAAAAGAAAGAAAGAAAAACGAAAAAATTGAATATAAAATATTCAATTATATTATAACGTCACGTA
>OU427004.1:2656041-2721041 GCA_911387935.1 Dolichovespula saxonica | reverse complement strand
GAAATAGCTGCAGTTTGCGTAATGGTATTTACGATCGCTTATTGTTAATGCAGATAGAAAGTTGGTTACAGAACTTAAAGATGCGAAACCGCGTCCTCGACGTTGCTTTTGACGTCAAAGAAATATAATAAACATCTTCGCAATCCGCATCTCTTTCATGAGACTTATATATAGAATAATATTAGATATATATGTAAGAAAATGAGAGAAAAAGATAGAGATAGAGATAGATAGATAGATAGATAGAGAGAGAGAGAGAGAGAGAGAGAGAGAGAGAGAGAGAGAGAGAGAGAGAGAGAGAGAGAGAGACAAAAGAACGTCGTTTAATGGAAAATCTACTTACAATCGAAAATTTCAAGATATTTCGAGTTGAGATATAATATTAATGGCAAAATTAAAACGTCCTAGAAAATCATCCACCAAGATTCGCAAGATTCATAAATTTCTATATACTGTTAATAGATTCAAATTTGATGGTACGCCTTATTCTCCTTTCTTTCTTTCCTTTGTTCCCATTATCGATTGATGTTTCTAAATTGATAAATTTTAAAGACAAAAATATTTGTCGTCCGTTAATGTGTTAATTAATCGATAATTTTTCAAGTTCTCTTCCTTTCTTTCTTTTTCTTTTCTTCTCTTTCCTTTTCTTTTCTTTCTTTTTTTTTTTTTTATTTTCGAAGAATACAATCGAAGAATTTATCAGTACGTTATTATATATATACATTTTTTTTTCTTATATAGTTATACAAAATTATTTTCATATTATTTCTTTAAGTTCGGTACAGTCGACGAAGAAATTTTTTTCGGAATTCTTCGAAGACAATTCTTCGTAATTTTTTATTATTATTTTGTTAGAAAATATGGGAAGAGGAAAGAGAAACTTTTATTACATATCTCTTCTTATTTAATTCATATTACTTTCTCGACTAAATCGATGTATACTTTTTCCCCCGTAATCTTTTTTTCTTTCTTTACTAGATTTAATACGAGCAAATACATTTCTGTTGTTATTATTCGTATACGCCTCGTTTATTTATTTTTCCTTCGACTATTTTAATGTACAATTCGTTCGTAACTATCTCTCTCTTTCTCTTTCTCTTTCTATTTCTTACTCTTCCTATTTAATTTAGATTCTTTTTTTTCAATTCTCTCTCTCTTTTTTTTTCTTTCAAGGAAGATATTATTCTTTTTAACAGATCATTAATTCATCGGTAGTTTTTCGTATTCGTACAATCTTCTTCTATATTCCATCGAAAATACATTCGTCAAGTGTGACATATCTAACACCATTCGCATTTGAAATGTTAGGAAGAGAGATAGAGATAGAGAGATAAAGAGAGAGAGAGAGAGAGAGAGAGAGAGAGAGAGAGAGAGAGAGAGAGAGAGAGTTAGGGTGAGAGAAAGAGGGTGAGAGATATATAGAGGGAAACTTCAGAGAAATTATTATTTCCAGTGGAATAGGTAGAACCACATCAATCGTAGGTATTCTCGAGAAAGCTCCTAACACTTTTCGATGGCTCGACGATCTGACAATGAAAGATCGTGATGCTTTCGAGGAAATCGCCTTTGGCAGATGTTTCTCCAAGTGAGCTGACATTCGCAACGACGCCGACGACGACTACGATGAATGCCTCAGATATCGCCATTTGGATACCAAAAGATATGTGTGTATGTGTGTGTGTGTGTTTGTACACATATATATATATGTACGTGTGTATATATATGTGTACGTATATGCGTGCGTACGTGTGTGTGTATATATATATATATATATGCGCGCGCGCGTATGTGTGTGTACATATATATATTTATATAGGGTAAGCAATAACTTTGATTACATTGAATATCTCTCTTTTTTTTTTTCAGAGACGAGGAAAACTTTGTATACAAAGGTAGTACGATACGTGGTAGGGGGTGGTGATGGTGGAGGAGGGGAAGTCATAATATGATATTATCGTAAAACGCGAGATAAAGGTAAAATAAGAGCAAATTAAGCTCAAGGTAAGCGCAGAAAATAAACGTATGCTAAGCACGGAGTCTTTATCATGAAAGAATAATCTTTCGAGTTTTCGATCGTACATTATCGACTATTTATAGACAACTTAATCCTTCATTTTAAATAAACAAAACGAAATTTTGTGGTATTGGAGTTAATATTTATATGATTTTAAAGAAAAGTTGTCCGAGTTTTCGATCTTTCGAAATTCGTACATTGACGGCTATTAATTGATTTTTTTTAAATGAAAAAAAAATAAAATTTATATAAATAATTAACTGTAATATTTAATAATCCCCAAAGATAATTATAATAAAAATTTTTATAACGATTACGTAGTAGTTACATCCTTGTTGCGAAAGAAAGAAAAAATTCAATATTTGAAATTATTAACATAATCGATTTTTTTATACCGACATTATTGCAATATTTAAATAAATAAAGAATATAAAGCTCTTGAGAACGACGTTTGTTTCAAGTCCCTACAACTTTTCGTTTCGAAGATATCGCCTTCGAAAGAAGTCCATTCATAATTCGTATAGCATAACTGTCGTAGTAATAATAGTAGTAATAGTAGTAGTAAGGCCGCGTAAATTCTCGGAATTTATGTAGGTCAATGTGTCACCGAGTCAATTTGAATGAAATTATGTAGGTCAGTGAGCCTACGTAAATGTCTTTTTTTTTTTAAATGAGAATATCTCCGGAAATAAAAGACATAGAGACTCGAATCACATACCATTTTAAATAGCAGACTTTTCTCTACTTTTCAATATATTGTTAATAATTAATTAACAATTTGTTATAAACAATTTTTATAAACAAATTCTTACGAAGTAAATTCATCTCATTTTGCCAAAAAACAAGAAAGATTTAGATTGTAACTCTGATTTATCAAACGACATTAATTGATAAATAATCAATAAACAAATTAGTTTTTTATTGAACGAACAATTTTTTTCGCATCATTAACAACCACATCTTGCATTTATATGACGATATCTTCTTGACTAGAAGTCGTATAGATTTGAATCAAATGTCTTGTTAAAGGGTAGATTCACTCTATTTTGTTCGATAAATTGTTAAGAATTAATTAACAATTTGTTATAAACAATTTGTTATAAACAAATTCTTACGAACTAAATTCATTTTATTTTGCGAAAAATATTCATATCGGATTACGATAGACTTATAAAATTACATGAATTAATAAATAATTCATAAACAAAGTACTTGTTTACCTAAGAAACAAATCTTTTCCTACAATATTAATACTCACGTCATTAAATTAATGAAAATATCACCGTAACTAAACGTCGTAGAGACTCGAAGTAAATACGCAAAATAAGCGCAGAGTAAGCGCAAAGTAAATGTAGAGTAAGTCCAAGGTAATACGCCGCGTACCTATATCATACTAATTTTTTATTATATCTCCTAAATAATTTCGAGTTCCTTGGCTCTTTACTTTTTTTGGTTTTCCTTTCTACGGAAGAAGAAAAAGTTGAATTAAATTTTTGAAAATGTGCCCAAATATTTGACTGACGCGTTATAAATTTTAGTATACGTTCCACTTCGAAACACGAACATAAGCGTTGTCGTCAATGAGAGTTCTCGCGTTCCTTTTTAAAAGCTGTATGCGTGTGTTTCACTCGCGAAAAATATGTCAAGGGTCATGCAAAACGCGTATAGCCGAGTCGATTCGTTACTTTTCTCTTTCTTCGATTTCTCTCTCTCTCTCTCTCTCTCTCTCTCTCTCTCTCTTTCTCCCTCTTATATATATAACAGGTGTATCTAATTTTATTCTTTTGTACGAAATATTAACTAAAACGTCACATTTTCTTTTTTATTTGAAATATATTTACGTGCACATACATGAATACATAAATACGATAATGAAAAAAATCGTTAACTTCCTCTGAGATCCTTTCAAAGCTTTCACAACTTCAGCTTGATCTTTTTAATGAAAGGACAGCAAAAGCTCTCGAGCTTAAAGTTACGCGATAAATCGAGACAAGCATTATAACTCAGTTCAAAAGTATTTTATCTTAACTTAGTCCTTGAACATCGCGGGCGTTTAAGTTTAGGTATCGTTTATAATCGAATAAATAATAGAATAATTTAAAAATTATTATAAACGATCGGATCGTTATGATTCAGATGATGTAACGATTAGATTTAGACGATTTAACGATTCAATTTATTCGAAATCGTTGATACTATTGTTTCAGGCTTTTTTATGTACTTATTCATTCGATATATTTCACCCGTATTTATTATTCGTATATTTAGATATATTTGACATATAATATTCTTTATTAAACGTATATTATAAATATTTAATATAGGTATTTATTTATAATATATGATATACATAAATCGTGTTTGTGAGTGTGTGCGTGTGTGTGTGTGTATTATAAATACCGTTAAACATATACAATTAATTTCTAACTAGAAATAAATTGCAGTAAATGTACAATAATTACGATTTATAAATTTCACACACGCAAGCACACAAATTATATAATTTATTTTATAGATTAAACAAAGAAAAAAAAAAGAAAAGGAAGTTCAAACTCGTTTCTAATCGATTCTATCCTAATTGCCGTTGTTCTAATCGCGAAATGAACGATTCATTTATCAGGGAAGAGTCGTTAATCTATACGACGAAAATAATATTAGAATCGAAGTCGTAAAAACTATCGAATCTTTTTTCTTATAATCACTCTTCTTCTTCTTCTTCTTCTACTTCTTCTTCTTCTTCTTCTTCTTCATCCTTTTTCTTTTCTTTGTCAAAATCGATGAAGCAAAAAGATTACATTTAATATCTCGATTTCAATTTTATCGGACCAACGATAACGACGCTACGGAAGCGTCATGTGGGTCAAGAGCTCGCGACGTTTTCGTCCTCTTTCTACGACGATTTCGAGTCGTATGCAAATTTCGAACTGGTGGAAAATGAAAAAATTTACCTAACTCCGAGAGAATAGTGCGTTGAAGCCGCTTACCGTTACCGTTCCGAAACGAAAACTCTAATTGCCTGGGACGTCACACATTCTTCGTTCAAATGTCGAAAATGTCGATTCGAAAACACCACCTACATTGTCAACACACAGACAGACAGAGAGAGAAAGAGAGAAAGCGAGAGAGAAAACAAGAACGAAATTCTAAATGTTTAGATTAGCACAAATTTTTTAAAGCAACAGAAGGAAAGAAAGAAAGAGAGAGAAAGAGAGCGAGATAGAGAAAAATGAGAGAGAGAGACTAAAAACATTGAATTCTTAATGACATTGTTTTTAAATAAATTTCATTATATTTTTTATTGAAATTAGTATTAAATTTTTTCTGTTATTATTATTACTATTATTATTATTATTATTATTATTATTATTATTATTATTATTATTATTATTATTATTATTATTATTATTATTATTATTATTATTATTAGTATTAGTATTAGTATTATTATTATGATTATTATTGTTGTTATTGTTGTTGTTGTTATTGTTACTATTGTTAGTATTATTATTAATGTAATTAGAGCGGGAAGGCGTAAATCTATCTAAATTCCAATGGGAAAACCATAAATATGCATGCATACTTTATTAATTCAATTGGATTAATTTAGTTCTTTTTCTAATATTTATTGTTATATATTTTAGTCAATAATTTATTTCGTTTGATAAAATTGATTTTATTTATTTGAGTATGAAATTTGTTATATAAAAAAGTTACTTTAATTGTTTACATAACAATTATTTGTATTCTAATATAAAGTCGGCGACTAATTTATTCTTACAAGCAAAAATATGGAAATACATTCATACTGTACGAATATTTAAATGTTCCATTGTACATTTTAATTACGTATTTTATATATATATATATATATATATATATATATATATATATATATATATATATATATATATATATATATACACATACACACACATATATAATATATAGCATGTATTATAAATTTTGTATGTATTTTCATGTGCATTAATAATTAAGTTGAATTTCAATTAATCAGAAACTTTCTCTAAAATAAAAAAAATACTTTTAATTTAATTTTCATATAATTTCTTAAATTGCTACCATTGGAAACGTTCTCTTTAAAAAAAAAAAAAAAAGAAAGAAAGCAAACAATTTAAGCTTGATTTTGTGTATACAAATAAATGTAATGAAAGAAAAAAAGAAATTCGAAGAAATGTGAATTACATAGAAAAAAATGCTTTTTATCAATTATTTTTGAAGCTGATTTACAAGCATACAACGTACATATACTATCAATGTTTTATATTATTAATATTATTTATATTTTATATTTATTATTAATATTTTAAATTGCATGTATCTTTTAAAGGAATATTTCTAAAGAGTTTATTATATCTTTTTGTTTTTTTTATTAACTGATCTTTGACAGACATAATTCGTGTAGTAAGTACTTCAATTTCATTATATGTAATCATAAATCCAGTTTACTATTTATCTAGAATAATTCGATCAATTTAAAAAAAATGTCTACATACATATTTCTATGGATTTATTATTTGCTAAATTTAAAAAATTGTTTTCTTTATCAATTAAAATTAGTAACAAACTTATTTATTTATTATTTTCTTTACCTTTATCATCATGTACGCTTGACTCTCTTCGTGGACCGATCTTTTTCTTCTTTTCTCGTACATTAACATGGTCTTACGCCATTTTGGTATATCCTCCTGAAAAAAATAACAAATAAAATAATAATAATAATAATAGTAATAAGATACAATGTAAAAAAAGAAGTAAATAATACATTCTTGAGAAAAATCGACTAAAGTTTTTAGTAAAGAAAAAAAGGGAAAAAGAAAAAGTATAAAAACTTATCAAAGTTACTTCAAATGAAAAGTAAATTTGGAATTGTTTCTTCTCTCAAAAGGAAAATAAAGGAAAAAGAAATTAAAATAAAAAGAACGAAAAGGATAAAACTTGTTAATTTAATTAAACAAAATATATATTATATATATATATATATATATATATATATATATATATATATATATATACAATATAAAATTATCAGAATAAATAGAAAATAAATTTATAAAATTTTCTATCGGGTGAAATATTAGAATGATATATTTCGCCATCGCTTTTGTTAATCGCAAAGACAAATATTTAACTGATTAAAGGAAACTAAGTTAAACAGAACGCATAGTACATTTTGTACTGGGTTATATAAATACAAAAAATCTATATGTATTACATATCCGTATGTACGTATATGTGCGTGCGTGAGTATGTGAGTACGAGATACGAAAGTTCATATAGCAGAGCTTTCACACCATAAATAAACTCGCTTACGTGGGTACTTAAAATGGCGAGGATTTCGCATTGCAGCCTCGACCATCGTAGCGAGCATCCTCGTCGACATTTAATTAAACGGTAAAAAATGTTTATACGTAAAAGAGATATTATAAGAAAAAAAAAAAAAAAAAAAAATTAAATCCGAATGAGGCAACTAAATTTTCCACCAACTCATTTTTTTTTCTTTTCCTATTTTTTTTTACCTAACATTTTCTCACCTCTTCTCAGACTTTCGTTTTTTTTTTTCTAAAAATATTACAAACAATTTTATCACAATAAGGTAATCAAAATTTATTATGGTTGTTATATTGAAATATATGTTGGTATGTGTATATTAAATACGAATAAACAGTAATAAAATTCTACGTATGTACATATAAATCGCTTGTATAATTCATTCTTTCTCCCTTTACGATCATCTTTATAATCAATATTTGATTGTATAACATTGATGTTCCAAGGTTATTTCTATTACATTGTTAGGTCAATCAATTGCCAAAGTAAAAAAGTATTTATTCATCGTGTCAATTAAACAAAATGAATTGAATTAAATTTCAGAAGATTAATCGATTGTTTTTTGTTCCGTTATTGCAACAACACTCACAATGAAAACACTTTTGGATTCTAATTTTATTGGAAATTTTTCCTCTTTCATTTTCTAATTTTCCCGTTAATATTTCCTTGAAAATCTCGGACATTGAAGTTATTGTATATGCAAAGTTCAATGAGAAAACAAGAAGAAAATAATTTCTTTTAAAAGATACCGACAAACAAAATGGTAGACGGCACAGAGTCGAATTGTAAAGCATAAAATGGAAAATTAGAAAGATACTTCCACGGTGTCGCCGACAGCTTTTGGATATTCGCCAGTCTACTAAAACTACTACGCGTACTCTTACAAACACCATCTCTTTTATAAAAGAGAGAGAGAGAGAGAGAGAGAGAGAGAGAGAGAGATTCTTGGCTCGATCTTCTGGTTCCTATATTATTATATATATATAATACATACATACATACATACGTACATACATATATACATACATACATATATACATGTGTGTGTGTGTGTGTGTGTGCGTACAGTATGGTCGACATAAAGTGTTACAAATTGTTTCAAGATATAATTCTATATTTTTTTTTTTTCCTTTGGCAATATTATTTAACAAAAGAAAAAGAGAATCTTATTTTATCAAATATTTTTGGTAAAATAAAAATAATTTCTAATACTTCCTATGACACACTTTGTATATATATATATATATATATATATATATATATATATATATATATATATATGTATGTATGTATATATCATCAAGTTAATGTCACAAATTAGAAATGATTTATTGAAAAACATCCGTTCCTATAAATCTATAAATATTTCTACCGTAACCCATAATATTTATTCATTAATAAATAAATTCTAACTATTTCAAGATACTTAGATTAAATAAATTTGATTTATCGTTCGGTGTATCTAATTTGACTGCAATTTCGTGTTTTGCCTTATCCTCCATACTAAGCAGATTTGAGAAGATGAAATAAAGGAAGAGAGAGAGAGAGAGAGAGAGAGAGAGAGAGAGAGAGAGAGAGAGAGAGAGAATATTTTCTTGTAAATAAACACGAGAACGAACTCGGACGACTTATTTTTACTCGTACGTAGAGTTCTTTTACGAACTTACGAAAGTAACTTTTTCTTTCTTAGACATTGGAAAAGAAGGCAACTTTCGAGTTTCTACGAATACAGAATCGTCTTCAAACTTCTTCGTTAAACCGAACAGCTTCGTTCTCTTTTTCTTCTTCTTCTTCTTTTTGTTTTGCTCTTCTCTTTTTTCTCTTTCCTTTTTTTCTTCTTTTAATTCATGAAATCTCAGCAATGGAATCGAATTTCTCTATAAGAAAATTATTCTTCTTCTCAATCTCATCGAATATTCTATCATTTTATATTATTATTATTAGTTCTTTATACTGTATGGATTGAAATAAATAAATAATTATCGTATAATATTAAAATTGAATAATTTGACTTCGCATTAGGAAGGAAATTATTTCAATATTTGAGTATTACTATAATATATGTATGTATGTACGTACACATGTGTATGTGTGTGTGTGTGTGTGTGTGTGTATGTGTGTGTGAATAACGATAATAACTATAAGTATTATAAAATTAATGAAAAAATGTTCTGACATTTTTCTTTCGTCCTTTTTTTTCTTTATTTAATTATTTAATAAATTTAATTAATTTAAATGATTCACGATTATAATATAATAGATATCGGACCAATGAAGAATATGTATTATAAAAATAATGAAATGTTTCACATTATTTTTATAGACTATTAAATATTCATGAATATAAGTCAATTGGAATAGTTAATAATTTTATAATAATACATACTAAAAAAAAAAAAAAATATATATATATATATATAAAGGTATTATAAAGACGAAGAAAAATCTCTCTTCTATCAGCTTTTTTTAATTAAAAAAAAAAGACCGATATAAATTTCTTCCTTACAAATAATTAAACAAATTTAAATACTAAAGAATTACAATAATACATATAACAAAAAAAGAAAGAAAAAAGAAATGATCGAAAATCTAATTTCCATCGATCTTTGCCGGAAGGACGTTTCGTCTTTAACGAAAAAAAAGAAGAAGAAGAAGAAAAAAAAAGGAAAATCTATCTTTCCATGGACAGTAGAAGGCTATAAATCATCATTTTTTTACGCTTTCTCTTTTCGTTTTCTATTACGTATTTTTATTATTATTTTTTCTGTTTTTTCTTTTCTTTTTTTATAAATGGAAATTTTTCATCTCATGCGTACTCGTCGAATCCAATGCAAAGATATCGATATCATTTATGCATACGTGACGGGAGAGAGAGTCACGCATCGTGGCACCGGATTTGAATCCTAGCTGATCCCGAGCTTCTTGCCAACCAATGCAACGGCGATATTGAATTCGTGGCTCGGACATTATTGAACATATGGCTCCTACCGAGATTGAAATGCATACGCGCAGTGGTAGCAATGCTGGGTTGTAGTAATAGTGGTTGATATCAATATTACTATGTGATGACGATTATTACATATTATATAGCGTAATAAACCCGTATGAATTCATATTAACTCACTATTAACTAAATTTAGAGAAATATTTCTAAATTATTTTATATTAAATGTTATATGTTTTCTTTTGGGGTGTGTATATGTGTGTGTGTGTGTGTGTGTGTGTGTGTGTGTGTGTGTGTGTGTGTGTGTCACAAAACTTAGGAAAAATGTTTTTACGTTCAGTTATTATTAATTTTATTGATTAGTTATACTTAGGTGTATCAAATTTTTTTCCTTTTTTTTTTATATAAAAAAGATCATACGGGTAAACGAGAGTATATTTGGGATAGATTTTTTAACATGTATCTGTCCGTATATATACGGGTGTATCGTTAATGTGTCATTAATTAGTTATAATCAAATGTCTTCTACAAATTTTTATATTTCAAATAAAGCATTTTATGTGTATATTAAGATAAAAATGTACCTGGGACGAATTTTATTGTGTTAATCATTATTAATATTTACTCCTTTGGCTATGTAAAAAAATTATTCTAAATTATTTCAGATGGAATAATGTGTTTGCATATTAAAATATATATATATATATATATATATATATATATATATATTTATATAAATGTATATATATAAATAAATAAGTGCACTTAGGACGAATTTTGTTGATAATTCGCACAAACAGATTTAATTGGATATGTTTGTTGTTGTTTAAAAAAATAATAATAATTTTCAATATCTCGTTAATAAAAAAAGAAAAAGAAAAAGAATAAAGATTTGTATATATATATAAAGATAGATATATAAATTTATAACCGGATGAAAATTTTTAAATACAAAGTCTATTTGTAGTTATCGTCAGTCTCTCGACTATATGCTAATTTTCATTTAATCGTTACTAATTTAAATCAGCGTTGATTTATAATTGTTTATGAATATTTATGGAATGACCCGAGCGCTCGATCACGTGCAATTTTATAATTATTCACAATTGTATTACTATGGACGATAGATTAATATTATTTTGTGCACGAAATTACATTGTACGTACTAAGTACAAATTTTTTCTGCAAATTAATTAATTTATGAAGATTAATAGTACATATTTTAATAACGTAAATACATTTAATACGAAAGAAATAAATCGTATTTAGAAAAAATTCTTTAATATAATCTACAATGCCAGTGATAGATAAAAAGTACAATATACATTTTTTTACGAATCCTTCGTTGTAAAAATCTAATGTACCGATATATATTTACTTAAAGATATATATACGACTACGATGTTATGAGCACGGATAAGTAATGTCAACAAATTTTCAATGAAAATAAAATTCTATTTTAATAATATCAATACTCTTTTATAAGAAGTATAATATGCTTTAATAATGACGATAATAATAATAAGAATAATAATAATAATAATAATAAAATAAAAAAATATATTATTTTAATAAAACTCGTAAAGCATATTATTCCTTTTTTTTCCCACTAAAAATTATAACACTGTTTATTAATCAATCCAACAGATAAGTCATTTCAATTCCATTGAATTTAATTACAAAGAAATGATAATTTCGGCGAACAACGAAAAACGATTGATTAATAAAAATATTTGTTTGGTTATCTGCACACGCAATAACAATTTCTCCATTCATGCATAAATTAAATATGTACATACAAAACATAACTACCTAAACGTATATTGAGGTAGTTAAGTTACAGTAATTTGTAACACGCAATCGGCTTGGAATTTGGCAAAGCCATGCATGCATGCATACATACATATAATACTATGATGAACTTATATTTCGTTCGATATTGCGAGTTACAACAAATTACCGAGCTTTTTGGACGCTTTCGAAGTTCCTCTGCCAAACGGTCCATGAAATAAGTTGTTGGCACGGTACGTGCGATTATGGCATAGCCTCTTAAAAAAATGTGCGATGACCCGAATGTCGGAATATTTTCTACACCTCGATTTATATTCCTTTTTTTCTTTTCATTTTTTTTTTTTTTTTTTTAGTCTTCTTGCCTCTTCTTTTACTCATATTAAATCGTAACGTTTATATGCCAGCGATAAAAATCGTCCGATAAATGTGAAAAACGTAAAAGATAACATAAAGAGAGCATAAGAGAGAGAGAGAGAGAGAGAGAGAGAGAGAGAGAGAGAGAGAGAGAGAGAGAGAGTTCAATCGTTTGGATGAATCGTAAGAGTTATTTGAACGGTATAAAAAATATAATACGTACAGGATAGTAACCTTATTTATTTCCATATTTCTTTTCATTTTTTTTTTTTTGAAAATTATAATTCGATATATATTTTTCAAATCACTTATTACCAAAAGAACTCGAATTACAATTACAAGATCACAATTGTATGATAAACGTGAGGAGAATGAATCAAAAAAAAAAAGAAGAAAATGAAAATAAAAGAGAAAGAACGTACGGAGGAGGAAAAAAGGATACAAAATTAACGAGGCAAGAAATTTTTTAACTCAATTAAAATCTGAAGATAGAACGATGTTTTACAAAGACGAGTGAGAATTACTTTGATGATGATGATGATGATGATGATAAAACAAAAAAAAGATAGAAAGAAAGAAGAGAAGAGAAGAGAAGAGAAGGGACGAAAAATAAAAAGAGGGGGAAGAAAAGGAAGAAGGATAAGAAATAGAGAAAGAACGATTAAAACCGATTCTAAAATCTTTTGTATTTTTCCGATATACCCTAATTTCGTCATTATCAATACCATTTATCTTACTCCAATACACCATCTTAACACACAATCTCGCTTTTCGTCACTGGCTAACGGGGCTGCTTTAAAGTGCCACTTTAACGAGCTTAGAGCTATTGAAGAGGCTCTCCTACTCTGCTTCATCCAAGCTCGTATCACAATTACAGGAACACCGTGAAGAGACAAAGGACTTGAGCGTGTCGAGTGTGAGTTATGCTGTCTTCCCCTCGTCCTCTCTCTCTCTCTCTCTCTCTCTCTCTCTCTCTCTATCTCTATCTCTGTCTCTGTCTCTGTCGCTGTCTCTGTCTCACGGCTTGCCTCATGCTCTTAGGAAGGCACGTCCCTTTAACAGCCGCCTTACGAGTGTCTACGTGTCTGTCACGTGCAAACAGCGATTCAAAGAACGCGTAGAACCTCGCACGTTTAGGATATTTCAACGTATATACGTCTGTGTGTGTGTGCGTGTGTGTGTGTGTGAGAGAGAGAGAGAGAGAGAGAGAGAGAGAGAGAAATAGATGGATCAGATCGTTTATCATACTATATTATGACGAATGAATTAATTAGTCTGTAAATTAGTTCATTTGATTTATAACGCATTAGACACTAGGAAGATTTTTTAGATTTGTCGGATCGTTCGTGTATCTGATGATTAGAAAAAGAAATATATATATATATCATCGATGTTGATATGATTGGTATTATCGTATATCATTCATCGTGTTAAATTATGACGAATTAATGAGTTAATTCGTACCTCGGTCCATTTGATTCCTAATGAATGTGGAACATTCGTTAGATTTAACGAATCTTGAATGGTTATTATGATTAGAAAAAAAAAGTATTGTTATATGATTAGTTAGTTATTAATATGATTAGTAATGTTAGTACTATTATCTTGAAAGGATTAAATTTATATTATTAAGGTTATGTCATTGAGTTTGATATTATTAAGGATAAAGTTTATATCGTTAAGTTAATTCTACGTAATGCATAATTAATTCATTGTGTAATACTACATAATTATTATCATCATTTATGAATTGATAAATAATTTATGAAATAGTAATTTCTATGTTATTAATATTACGATTATCGTTGATCGATAGAGATTGTACGCTTTATTTGATTTAATTTTTTTTTTTTTTCAATTAATAATATAATGATTATAAGAAGAAGGAAAAAATTTGTATCATCATTTCCGTTCTAGTTTAGTTTTGTCGTTATTTTACAATACCAAAATATTCTTATCTCTCACGTTTCTCGATATATGTACGTATATACATATCGATTAACTTTCCACGGTAGCCCCGGTGCTCTTATCTTTTTTAGACAAAACACGTTAACCCTTATCTCCAGCTCTGAAGGGAATCACGAAACGTACATATGAAGAGTGCTTCGAATCTCTCGATAGTAGCTTATTGTTAGCTTAGTTCAGAATTTTTCCTGTCTCAACTTCCAAATATCAATATATTTTTTTTACATCAAACTCTCTCTCTCTCTCTCTCTTTCTCTCTCTCTTTCTCTCTCTCTTTCTCTACATACATTCTTGAATAGGCTGATCACGTACAAACTACATAAAAACTTTTTATAAGATATATCTATGACAAATTTGAAAAAAAAAATATGTATGCACATATTTAGTCAAATTTTAGAGAAAAATGACAAAAAAAAAATGAAACAAAAAATCTTTTTATAACGATTCAATCAAAAATTTAATTCAATCGTTTAACTCCAATAATAATAAGTCAAAAATATATTCTATTATATTGCTCGTATGAATTTCATAATAATAATAATAATAATAATAAGAATGATGATGATGATGATAAATTCAATTTTGATATATCTAGTAAATTAAAATCAAACATGAAACATGTCAGATATCATAATAATTTTATAAATACGAACTATTAAAATACAATAATGAAATATATTATTATTATTATTATTATTGTTATTATTATTATTATTATTATTATTATTATTATTATTATAATTATTATTATTATTATTAACGTAAACATAATCTAGCGATTTGCTTTGACACATATCATCATTGACCCTTAATAATCATATTGACCCTCGACTATTACGGTGGGACGAAAAGTGGTAAAATGAATAATATCGTGCTTTGGCTAAGACATTTAATGCAGGAAAAATATTCAAGGTCAAGGAGAAAAATTCTCAGTAGGGACGATCGTTTAGGAACAAACGATTTCTAAAATGTTTGCGTGAACGTAATAAGTGAACGTAACGAGCAAACGTCATCGTTATTCGCTTCTCGAAACGTAAACTGGCCAAACGACTCTACTCGAAAATTCTCTTGTGTAATTATCTGACCGTCGTATAACCACTATTAACCTTCTTCCCTTTAAAAGGGCTCGTTTATCTACCTACTAAAGATCCAACCTTCGCACCACATGTTTTAGTCATTAACGAAACCGTGACCTATGTATCTATCTCTTAACAAACCGGTCGTATATACGACCACTATTATTTACTTTTGATAAATTATTTTACAGTGTGTATTAAATGAAACGATACCTCTTTAAAATATAATAATATCTAATACCTCGATCTCGACGTTAGAAACTGAAATATACGAATATCGTTTTGTTTTAATTACTCGTTTAATTTCTTCCACGTAATTACTTGCTTTTGTTTTCATTATATTTTTTTATTTTTGTCACATGTATAATATTATTTTTAAATTATTTCGATTTAATTATATCTTATTTTTCCACTTTAGATTAATTCAATACCATTTCAAGTCAATAATATTATATAATATATATATATATATATATATATATATATATATATATATATATTAGAGATATTCAATATCATTTCGATCTAATTATATGTAATTTATAGTATGTCAGAAATGTTCAATACCATTTAGATCTAATTATTTTCAATTTTTTATATATATATAATATATATATATATATATATATATATATATATATATATATATAATTCATAGCCGATCTAATAGTATATTTAACTCGTTATATATCAGAGATATTTAACGCCATATCAATCCAATTATGTTCAACTCGTCGTATAATAGGAAACATTTTAATATATCACTTTCAAACTATTTAATTATATTTAACGCATTTGATATTCATATGAAACTGTTTCGTAACAATTATTTAAAGCGCAGCTTTCTATTTCGACGAAATCATTCCAAACTTTTTACAAATAATTTATTTTTTTTTTTTAACACCTTAACAACAAACGACATGGAACACGTTAAACGAGATAACACATTAATATACATTGAGTACATGTTTTATTTCTGAAAAGATTTACCATAGAGATATTCGAAACATCGAGATTAATTAATAACAATAATAACCTCATAAGGACATTTACGTATAATTTATAACAATCCTATCCCGTTTATACTAACCCTTTGTTAGCGACACGTATAATCTGCTTATCCATGTCTATAACGCGTATCGATTTATTGCAACGAGTTGCACTATGTCCAATATTATACGTAATTAGTGATACAACTGAATAGTTTATATGCAGAATAATATAACTCACCAGATTTTCCGCAAAGAGGCCATCATCTTGATACCTGGTTGGTAGATCGAGAAAAACTGAGGATCTAGTACGATCGTAAAGATCGACGTCGACGTACAAATCAAAGAGGGGTGCACCGTTCACTTTGAGAAGTGCCGAGACCAATGGAGTTATGTCAACTGGGACGACACTCTTAGGCGGTAAATAACCACCGAGTTCTTGAAGAAGTTCGTAAACTGAAAAAAAAAGGAAACAAAAAGATTACAGTTTTAATTCATTATTTTCTTGTATTTATTTATTTATTTATTTACTTTTTTATCCTTCTTTTTGAATAATCCTACCAATTATACGATCCTACTACTTACGTATTTTAAATGATAATAATAATTATAATAGTAATAATGATAATATGAATAATAATAATAATAGTAATAACATAAACTCATAAATTTTAGATACAAGAAATTGAGTGTCATTCATTTTTTTTTTTTTTTTAATATGTTTTACTATTTAAAGCTTAGTAACAACACGTGTAACTTTATAATCGTATATGCACAAATGTATATGTATTCTTTAAATTGTATCTTTATTTTTTTATCACAAAATTAATCTTTAATTCATATTCGAAGTTTAATTTATCCTACGTACTTATATAAATATCTATATTTATTATTATTATTATTATTATTATTATTATTATTATCATTATTATTATTATCATTATTATTATTGCTACTAGCGTTATTCTTTAATGAACAATTCTAATTTCACAAATAAGTTCCGTCTACTTTATTATGAAGAGAGAAAAAGTTCCATATTTTCTTAAAGTTCGCCAAATATTTGCTAATGCATCGCGATAAATGACGAATACCGATAGCAGACGTGCCGAATATCTGTCTAGATGGTATATCGTGCGAACGTCGTTGAAAAAAAAAAGAGAAAAAAAGACAGAAAGAAATAATAAAAAAATAGTAGGAAAAAAAAATTATAGAAAATTCATCGATTCGTTCAACGTTTTCCTCCCTCCGAGCTCGTTCACGGTCGAACGAATTTTTCGAACGTAGAAAAAGCATAACGTGGCATCGAGTGATTTCAATCTCACGAAAAAGAATTTCTCGTACAAAATATACGTTCTTCGTTATATCGACATCATCTTGTTTATGTCCATGCACCTGTAATATAAACGGTCGAGCGATAACTTCGATCACCTTGAAACCATATAACGATGCGACTAAAATATTGCAGTATGAGTAGTAGCAGCAGCAGCAGCAGCAGCAGTAGTAGTAGTAGTAGTAGTAGTATGTAAATAGTAGTAGTAAAAGAGTAATAATTTTTTAGTTTATTGCTAACTATTATTCCTCGCTTACTTCGCGCTTATCCGACGTTTACTTCGCATATTTTGTTTCAAATCTCAACGACGTTTAATTTCGGTGATATTTTCATTAAATTAATGACGTGAGTATTAATCTTGTAGGAAAAGATTTATTTCTTTGGTAAACAAGTACTCTGTTTATGAATTATTTATTAATTCATGTAATTTTCCGATGTGAATATTTCTCGCAAAATAAAATGAATGATGTAACTACTACGTAATCATTATTAAAATTTTTATTATAATTATCTTTGGGGATTATTAAATATTACAGTTAAATATTTATGTAAATTTTATTTTGTTCATTTAAAAAAAATCGATTAATAGTCGTCAATGTACGAAATTGAAAGATCGAAAACTCGGACGACTTTTCTTTCGTAATGAGAACGTATCTTCGATGAAATTATTTAAATTTTTATTCTAATAGGATAAATATTATTTTGTTTATTTAAAACATGGGACAAAATATCTATTGATAATCGATAATGTACGTAATTGAATGATCAAAGATTGGAAAGATTTTCTTTTCGTAATAAGAATTCTGTGCTTACAATGCACTTAAACTGCACTTATTTTGCCCTTATACTAAACTTACCTTACGCTTATCTTGCAGCATTATTGTACGTAAGCATAGAATAATGATTCAATCTAAGCCAAAGGAACTATCACGTTCTGACCATTATTATTTATTTACTACAACACTTATAACATTTTAATCGCGAATGTACATAAATTCTCAGCAATATTTCAATTACAATATCTCCTAAATTAATAATTTTTTTTACATATACGGATGAATTCTTTTTTATAAAGAATGTCGAGCAACATCGATCGATGCTTTCGAAAATATATGATTCTACACTTAAAAAAGAAAAGAGATCAAAGAAAAAGAAACAATTTTCCTTCTTACGTCCCTTACTCCTCCGCCTACAAGGAATATTACTAATTGCCATATTACAGTTCTTTCCGTACTGTACGACTTTTGTAAACGAAGTTTCTCCATATTTCTAAAAAGGACGAAGATATTCAAGGTGATCAAAGTTATTGGCCCAGTTTGTATAAGTTTATATGTGTGTGTATATCCATACATACATACATACATACATACATACATACATACATACATACATACATACATACATACATACATACATACATACATACATACATACATACATACATATATATATATACACATATAGATATATGTATGTGCACATATGTATGTGTGTTACACAGAAAAAAAAATATATATATACACATATATACATACATATGTACATACATGTAGATAAGAAAATGGAAGTATAAACAAGAAAAAGAGGAAAGACAAAAGAAAGTCAAAATTAAATTCGATCGTTAACCGAAATTCTCTAAGGGTTTTGCTAGAGTCAACATTCGATGTCCTCATCCTTCCGGAAAGGATAGACCTCTACAGAAACTGAGAGATCGCTAATTGCACTTGGGGAAACTCTTGGAGTCTTCGAGAGAAAGCAGTAAGGGCATACGTGTAGCCCTTACGTGCTTCGCATAACTTTCTTTACATATACATATACGTATAAGTATCTTATATACATATACTCACGTATATGCATTTATATAACTTGTGAATCTTACGTACACGTATACATCGTGGTGTTACAAAGTTCCTAAATGTTGGAAAAAAGATCTTAAGTGATTTTAAATATCAATTACTCTATTTTTTTTTTCGAAAAAGAACTTTTGATATACTATTCCTTCATAAACATTAACGAACATTAAACATTTATACATGTATATATATGTATGTATGTACGAAATATGTATATAAAATATATGCTTACTTAAATTTGATATGTATGACGAATTTTATGTATACATTTATAATGTATCGAATGCATATGTATATGTATATATATTTATGTGTATTCGTGTACAGGACTTTAATCATACGTTCGATAGCTTCGTCTGAAGTTCCCCGACGATCGATAGTCTCTTCTCTCTAATCGTTCGAGTCTATTTCGAAGTTTTAACGAAGCCAGAGATGCAGCAGTAACTTTATGTTGTAACACCTTTGCCGTAATTAATATGCGGTGAACCAGCTTCTATGGTACAACTTACGTATGTACACAGTGAGGAAAGAGAGAGAGAGAGAGAGAGAGAGAGAGAGAGAGAGAGAAAGAGAGAGAAAGTGTTCGAAAGTTTTTACATACTTTTCATAATTATTAAAATTTAAATTAATACGATTACGTCAAAGTTACTTTTCTTATAATCGATATTGCTTTTCTTTTTCTACTTTCTTTCTTTTTTTTTATTTTTCCTTTTTTCTTTGCTTTTTAAATATAAAAATTGATTTCTTCTTTTTTTTCTTTTTCTTTCATTGTATATACGACATTATAAATTACGTCTCAATTTTATTTTAAGTAAATAAAAGAATCGTAAATACAATAATTTCAAATATAAAACAATTCTGTAAGTAAAAAAAAAAAAGAAATAAAAGAAAGGAACAACTCGTTTTATATAAAATATAAAATCATAATTTTCGAATAAGGGTATATCGTTTCCTCGTGACACATATATACACACACAAAGACAAATTCAAATGTCAGAAAGTAAATCGGTAAACGATATGTGCACACGAGTAAATAGATTCAAATGAATTTCTCATCAAATATAGTATAACAATCTACGTGTTTACTAAGAATGTGGTTCAAGACACACTCGTAAAGGGACATTCACTGGAAACTTAGTTAATCATAACTTGGACGACAGACGGTGAAACGAGAAAATAACAATAAGCATTACGATAGATAGAGAGAGAGAGAGAGAGAGAGAGAGAGAGAGAGAGAGAGGGTGGGAAGAAGGGAGAATTCTTATGGTGAAATATACAGCAAGGAAATAACAGTTTGTTAGCCAAATCAAGAATTCAAACTGTTTCGTAATTCTGTAGTAATAAATATTTTACATATTACATTTATACGTTTTGTAAGATGAAAATTTAATTGACGTTCACTGAAACAGACATTTTATTATTAAGAAATAACAAAAAAGTATATATGTATATTTGTCGAAAGTAACTAATCGTTAATTAACACTAGAACTACCGAAAAAAAACCTACCTACTTCTATCAAAACCAGTAAAAATGACTGGTCTTACAAAAAAACGTAAAACCAGAATATTTTATTTATTTATTAAATTATTGCTATCTTATAAAAAGTATTTAAAGTTATGGAATTACGACTATTTAATGCCAACTATAAAAAATACAATATAATTATGATAATAACATTTATAATAATACTTTCAAATTCACTGTTCGAGAACTCCTCAAATTGTTTGTTCATGATTTACAATCTCACTATATCACTATTCTCACTATAAAGTATTTCATTTTCTTCCAATTCACTATCTTCATCCTCGATATCAGAACATTTCATTGGAATATTGTTTAGTTTCAGCAAAAGTTCCGAGGTTTTTATACGTTTTATCATTTTTTAGACGAAGTTGTGGCATAAGAGAAAATATTGTAACAAAAAGATTCATCTAAATATTCATCTAAATATTTAAGATTCATCTAAATATCTAATCAATGGTGTCAATTTCAGGAAACAGATTGTAAGGTTTTTTTCCCATTTTGAAAAGTACCGGTTATACTTGTTAGTATTATTATAGATGTTATTATCATAATTATATTGTATTTTTATAGTTAATATAGTTATAATATGGCAATAAATAGTTATAATAATTCCATAACCTTAAATATTATTTATAAGATAGTAATAATTCAATAAATAAAAAGATATCCCGTTTTTACATTTTTTTAAAGACCAATCATTTTGACTGGTTTTGGTTGAAGTAGGTAGGATAAAAAATTACTCGAATTCTGTGTAAGTTATTTAAAAATAAAATTCATTTTATACGACCTTTACTTAACCCTGCAAAAAGCATTGCATCATTCCGAAAAAAAATGTAACATGAAATAAGAATTTTATAATGAAATTGTAAAACCAGTCATTTGGCTGGTGCGGTAGTTCTAATGTTAAAATAATTATTGAATATTGGAACAAATGACAGATTAAATGTTTAATTTATTTTAAATAAAATCTCGTCGGAATATTCTCAATGGAATTAATTTAATCCATCTTCTATATTATTTATATTCGAAATGCTCAATTTAGAATGAATAATAATAAGTAACAACAATATGTCAAATCTAGTTAACGTCTTCTTAAAGAAGGTTAACTTTACTCGTATGAAACTTCGATCATCGGTGAATACAGTGTACATTAATCATAGTCGAGCGAATGGTCGTGTCGTCGATCAGGGTAGAATCAAACATGAATATCTAAAATACCGGAACCCTGAAACTCCTGCGGGTAGGACTAACTCAGAACTTCCATTTCCGCTTTCGACGGTCTTCCTGTTCTAATGTTGGAACGGATAAATCTGATTGCAATTTGCAGGAATTAGATGAGGTAAATGAATATAAAGGTCGTTCCAACAGGAAAAATAACAGGAAGAATAAGGATTATTAGTTTAAAAAAAAAAAAAAAAAAAAAAAAAACACATTTTAAATCTCATCTAATTCTTGACATCATTATACTATACCTAAAAATTATATATATATATATATATATATATATATATAGAGAGAGAGAGAGAGAGAGAACTCTCAATTAAATATCTCATAGGAAAAAAATGTATAAAGTATAGCTGCATAAAATAACGATAAGATCATTTCAATAGAAAAATAAAAGGAAAAATAAGACATATTATTTAAAAAAAAAAAAATCTAATTTAAATCTTGACATTATTATACTATACCTAAAAATTGTAGACGTACAGAATATGTATATATATATATATATATATAGAGAGAGAGAGAGAGAGAGAGAGAGAGAGGGAGAACTATCGATTAAATGTCTGATAGGAAAAAAAGAAATTTATAAAGTAAATCTACACGAAATAACGAAAAGTGGATATTAAAAAATGAATAAATAATACTTACATTTTATAACTAAATTCATTTCAATTTGAAATTGATATTACAAAATAGCAAGTAGACACATACAAGTAAAAAAAATATATGTATATATGCAAATATATATTCTTTATCGTTATAAATTCATATATGAAATATAAATAATAGATATCAAAAAATAAAAAAATTATTAGAGAGAAAGAGAGAGAGAGAGAGAGAGAGAGAGAGAGAGAGAGAGAGAGTGGAATGTTCCAATTAAACGAAAGCAATTTAAAATGATGCGTGCTTTTATCATTTTCGCTAGACATTAATGCATCGATTTAAATGTATCCACGAAATGGAGACACATCGATCGACATGTCGAATCCATTTTGTATAATAACAAGACTACGTGTCTCCGACAACGAAGTTGCTCGTTTCTCATATCACCGAGGTAATGTCAAAACCGGCGCCAGCCTTCCGAATCTCTTTTCTCATCTCCTCTCTCTCTCTCTCTCTCTCGATCTATCTATCTATCTATCTATCTATCTCTCTCTCTTCCTCTTTCTCTCTCTCTCTTTCTCTTTTCCTCTCTCTCTCTCTCTCTCTCTCTCTCTCTCTCTTTCTCTTTTCCTCTCTCTCTCTCTCTCTCTCTCTCTCTCTCTCTCTCTCTCTCTCTCTCTCTCTTTCTTTCTATATCTTTTTCTCTTCCACTTTATCACTCTCTTCCTCTCTATATCTTTTTCTCTACTCTCCCTCTCCCTCTCTCTCTCTCTCTCTCTCTCTCTCTCTCTCTCTCTCTCTCTCTCTATCTCTATCTCTCTAGTTCTCTATCGCGTATCTCGTTAAATCTACTTCCCTCTTTTCTTTTCAGTGTTGATTAGATCGTATATAAATCCTGACTCTCAGCCTAAACGAACTTTCTTCTTTATTATCACGAAAACTATCTATCCGATTGGCCAATAAGTAATATCGAAATTATCACAGTATAAAAAATACTATTTTGACTGTTCACTTAAATATGAAATAATAAAAAGTGTTTCCATAACCACCCAGTAACCATGGTATTATTTATTTAGGTATGAAATTAATGCTAAAAGTTTTCAATTAAAAAAAAAAAAAAAAAGAAAAAGCTGAAAAAATACTACATAATGTTATTCATTTAAATATAATGGAGATGTTAAAAGTTATCATGAAAAAAATACTCTATAGTGTTACTTATTTAAATATAATGGAGATGATAAAAGTTTTCAAAGAGAAAAAGTACTCTACAGTGTTACTTATTTAGATATATCGATTGTTTCTATCAAACGCTTTCAATGACAAATAATACTTTTTATTTTTGTTTAATTATAAACCCTTTGAAATGTCGACGTTATCTACTTATCGATTAAACCAAACATTTCGCTTATTTAATCAACATGATTTTGTTCATATCTTATAATGTTATTTATTAATACTTATTGATTATATATTTATTCTTTCATTACTCTGTGAAATACGCTATTCACATATTTCATTTCCTTTTTTATTATTAAATTATAGTTCAGAAAAAAACATTACTTTGTTAATTAATATTTCTTAAAAAAAAAAAAATTGGAATAAAAAGATTGATTCGATTTCAAATCCGATTTCAATTTCGACTTTTAATATATTAAAATCTACATGAAATATAATTTTGATTGAAAGAAATCAATCGAAGATGCGAATTGAAAATTTGAGAGAAAGGAATTTTTGGAAAAGAAAAAAAAAACATCAAGGAGTGACATGAAATTCAGAATTTTTGCTCATCGAGATATACTATTTTATGTTCGCATTGACGTCGTAGAAATCGGATTTCGTTGAAGAGTATTCAAGAAATCCCTTCTGAAGTTCGCTTTTCAACTGCCAAGGACAAGTAAATCAATCAGATACTCGAGTAAGTTCGTGTAAAATATCGTCTTGATCTCACGCAAGAGAACGATTAAGTGCGAACGTGCCAATCTTGATACACATTTTTTCCTTTACTCTCTCTCTCTCTCTCACACACACACACACACTCCTTCCCTTCTATTTCGAATCAAATCAAATCAAATCATTTTATTTTTATATCGAATTAAATGAAATTGCTTTTTTTTATACAATACAGCACTTCTTGAAAGATACACACACACACACACACACATATATATATATATATAATTATTGTATAGTTACAAATAAATCTCAATTGCACGTTTTTTTTTCAAATATATTTAAATAAACTGATTGATAAATAATGCATTTTATGAAATGGAAAAAAAAGAAAGAAAGAAACGACATTTTAAAAATCTCGTTTAACTTCACATTTACGTATTTATTTAAATTAATTATGACTTGTTATTAATTATATCTTGGATATATGTTAATTTACTTGGATCAATATTTAGTTCATGAAAAAAAACGTTTGTAGATAAGCAGCGATTTTAATCTTTTTTTTTTACATTTTTATTATGCATATCTCGTTCGTATATGTTTTTATTATATAATCTGAAAGAATATAATAATAATAATAATAATAATAATAATAATAATAATAATAATAATAATAATAATAATAATAATAAAATTAAAAAGAAGAATAAAAAATCAATGAATGACAATCAACGAAACTTTCTAAAATTTTGTGATATGCAATAAGTGAACACGAAAATATCCTACCTATTGCTAAAATTATTAATTAAAAATGATTAAACATTATTGATATCAAAAATTATTAAAAATTTATAATTTTTTTTTTCTTACAATATTCAATTTTCAAATCGAGAAAACCTATCTTTTCTACAAATTAATCTTATCTAATTCGGCATATAAACGTCTCGTAAAAACATGATTCAACAATTCATAATTTTTAGGATTATTGAAATCCCATCGAAATAACTCATAAAATCCCATAAAATTGATCATAAAAAAAGATTCGAAGAAGTGACAACGAGTAAGCGAGAGAGAAAGAAGGAGGGAGGGGAGAGAGAGAGAGAGAAAGAGAGAGAGAGAGAGAGAGAGAGAGAGAGAGAGAGAGAGAGAGAGAGATAAAGTGAAACGACTTCGCTAAGAATCCAAAAAATATCGGGCTCTGGCTAGCTCGAATCGTGATTCTGTAGTGACCTTGACATCCTTCGTAATACAACTACTTCCGATTCTAAAAGCTCAAGCAATAGCGCAAGCATGGAAAGCACACGCTTTAACGTTATAGTAGTTTTTCTTTTCCCCCAAGGTGAACCTTTTACTACCTTGTAATTTCTCCTGCACATTTGTAAATAATCCCTTAATTTATACCGAGTTTAATTGATACTAAAAATTCATGATTGAAGAGTGATTACGATGACATTTACTTTTAGAATAATTACTTTCTTCGCAATAATAATAATAATTATTATTAATTATTCAATAAAAGTAACAATTTTTATTATTAAAAACACTGAACCGATATGTTTTGTGCTTATCGTAAGGAAAAGTTTTCGTGGTCGATTTAAAAAAAAAAAAAAAAGAGAAAAAAAAAATAAAATAAAATAAAAAGAAAGAATGAAATAAATAAAGAAAGAAAAACCAAGGGGGTGGAAGGGAGGGGGAGGTTGTTAACGTGAATCCAAAGAAAAAGTAGGTCAGATCGTCGTTCGGATAACACGTTCGACCATCTCCTCCCTCGAATTTTCTTTCATATTCGACTCTCTTGACGTTTTATTGTGTGCCGAGTGATATATATATATGTGTGTGTGTGTGTGTGTGTTCGCGTTTGCGTGTGCGTACGTGTGTTTGCTTTGGGTGTTTGCGTGCATGCTCACGTGTGTTGTTCATCGAGTAAATAATTGCTGGAAAAATCAAAGTAGAAGAGAGTATACTCGGTGGTACCGCTCTTCCTGAATAATTATCGCATTATAGTTACATTACGTGTACCAGTTTCGTGCCGAAAACAATTTTTTCTACTTTTTCTTTGTTCCGTATTTTGTTCTTCTCTCTTCTCTCCTCTCTTCTCCTCTGCCACCATCCTTCTCTTCCTCTTGTTGTTTCTTTTCTTCCCTTTTTTTCTTTTTCAATTTTTTTTTTTTTATTTTTCTTTTTCCTTTTTCAAAGGATTTATCATAGCTTTTGTTTTAATACACGCATGTCCTTCTTTTTGATTAAAATGAAGATAACCGTTAATAATAATAATAATAATAATAACAACGAGTGTTTAGTTTTTCATCAAGATCGTAATGTTAATTACTTGTAATTAATTACGTTAGCTGTCCTTCTTTTTCTTTCTTTCTTTCTTTCTTCCTTTCTTTCTTCAGTTATAATTAATTCGATAAACTTATTATAATATGATTGCGATAACAAATATTACGAGCAATTAATTAATTTCAGTTAAGTACGTTGGTTTTAATTGAACGAGAATATCAATTTACAAGTATTTGTTTATAGAGAAAACAACAAATTCTATACTTACAAATTTCTACAAAAAAAGAATAAATAAATGATTAATTAACAATGACGATCCATGTTTGTGAAATATGTATATTTAAAAAAGAAAAGAAGAAGGAAGAATTATCAAAAATTAGAAAATAGTACAAAATGTAATAAGCTTAATTAAAAAAAAATATTAATTTAATCTAATTCATTAAAATATTCGAGAGCGTTTATAAATACAGTAATCCTTTTTCTATACAAATTTTTCGAATCTAATAAAGTTCTAATCTCAAATTAAAAAGAAAAAAAAAACACTCGTATAAATTTCTTCCCCAACCAAATTACCACTCATATTAATTTTTTCGATATCCAACATTAAAAATTTTAATCTTGTTGAGAGCACAACTTTAATTACTACAAAAAAAAAAAAGAAAAAATAACAAATATAACTTACACAATCTAACATCTAACATTGCAAATCCTTTTAAGCAATCTAATTAGCGTACGAATAAAATTATCTTCCCATTAAAAAACATTTCAAATCTATTAAAACTCTAATCTGATTGAAAATACACGACACTTTATACCCAATAACTATTATTATTATTATTATTATTATTGTTATTATTATTATTCATTCAATTTACCGTATTTAATATCTAACGTTAGAAATTTTTTTAAGAAATAATGCCTGCCTGTAAATACGCTTATCACATTTGCACAAACATTTTAAAACTATTAAAAAAAAAAATTTAATCCAATTTTAACACAATAATACAAGAAACTTTTATCGAAAGATAATTTAATTTAATTTACTCGATTTAATCTATAATCTCGTGAATCGTCAATTAAGCGAATTGTAACAAAGAGTCATTATTTCTTTTGTTTCCGATTACAAATGACTACAAATAGGATATATATATATATATATATATATATATATATATATATATATATACACATATACTCGATATAAACGACAAGTTGGTTGGTTCATCGGTGACATTTAGATCGGATCGAGTATGAAGAGACAGAAACGAGATCGATGACACGGATACGATACTCGCGAGGATAATAATGTCCATCCTAAGGGATTAACATGTTCGCGGGATACGAGGACAGATCTGTAATTAATCGTGTGATAATTAAGGGAGATTACAAACACGGCGATATGACTATCCGATCGAGTACTCGATTGCGATCCTTTCCGGTTTTTTGATCGACATATCGAACGATAACGATCCTTCTTTCTATAGCTTGATGAATTGAACTTTTAATAACTTATGATTCGTCGATAACAAACTCTAGTTACCTTCTAAGTATATAACATACTGTTTGTGTGTGTGTGTGTGTGTGTGTGTGTGTAAATATATATGTCTCTCTCTCTCTCTCTCTCTCTCTCTCTCTCTCTGTGTTTCTTTTTTAATAGCATTATGATTGATATTCAATATATTATAATTTAATATATTTTAATTAATATAAATATAAATAAATATATACATGTGTTTATATTATAAATTGATTTTAAAAAATTTATAAATTTTGTTTTATTTCTTTCGATGAACTATTATTTATTTTATATTTTTTTGTAAAAGTTAAGGTATACATATTTTTATACTTAATAATAATTTATGATTTTATAAAAAATATATATATAACTTTAATGAAATATTTCTTTTGTTTATTGTATTTCTATTTCTCCCTTTCTCATTCTTTCTCTCCCTCCCTCTCTTTTAATACTATATATATATATATATATATATATATATATATATATATATATGCATTGATTTTTAGAAATTCATAAAATATGTTGTATTCTTTTTATCTACTATTATTTATTTCATACTCCGTTTTCTTTTTTAAATTATATAGATACTTTATAAAAAAAGAGAGACATACATCTACAGAGAATTATAATGCACATAGGAATACTTTTTATATATTCAGTATATTTTTACCTCTCTTGCGGGAGTATTAAATCGTTACAACAAACTGACATTGATCGTGAATGCTTTTTCGAGAAAAAGAGAGAGAGAGAGAGAGAGAGAGAGAGTGAGATTATTACACTCGTTTCTCTTGTCGTATAAATATAGCTACGTACTTTATAAATGTAAACTTCCAACGATTTCTACGTACACATTTTTTTTCTAATTCATTATTAATAGTTACGTTTAAATAATTATCTGTGAATTTTATCGTTAATCTTATGTCGAATTTATTACAAGCTTTCAACGAAATAACGAATAAACTAAGTTAATAATCTATCCACTTTCTTGTTCTATCGTTCTAATTATTGTCAAATCTAACAAAAAGTTCTATCCATTTTGTTGAAAGATAATCGTGCGTTAAATCAACCGAACTCCTGAATAAACGTAATATTTAATTTGTTTAATTTGGCTTCAAAAATGAAGGAAAAAAATCGACGATCAAACGATCTGTCTAATGAAATCGTCACAACGACAAATCCCGTCTGTTATTTATTAGCTCAGTTATTTCTAAACATACGATCAGTATTTTAAATAGAAGTGTCAATATTTATAACAAAATATGAATACGTAATAAAAACGGTCTGATTGTGACCACAGACACAACCCAGTAAACTTAATCATTTATTATACCGAGCAAATTATTTCTACATACCGATCGTTCATTTTACGAAACAATCATCATCGATTAATAAACAATACGTATCAAATGCAAATGTAACTGGATAAATTTTTAAAATTCGTACCGATATTCGAGACACGCGTTTGCGTCAATTTGAAACGAAAAAAGAACAACAAAAAAGAGAAAATAAATAAATAAATGAATATAAAAGGAAAAGAGAATGAAAAAAAAAAACAAAACAAATCATCCGTTAGCCAACGAAACAAAGGACTCGAAAGAAACAAGAAAAAAAAAGAAAAACAGTAAACAGAAATATAAAAAATAAAAAATTAAAAACATATTGTAAAGCCCAATATTTCTTTCGATAACCATGAAAGCAGATTTCGCGTTGAGATTTTCAATGTCCCGACCGTTATATGCGCATCAATAACGATCTGTGGCTACTAGAGTTGTCTTCCGTTGTGGTGTATACGTACACACCGTACACACAGATTGACGGAAACTGAGAGAGGAATAGAGAGAAAGAAAAAGGGAGAGAGAGAGAGAGAGAGAGAGAAGATATATATGTCTGTGTGTGTCTATATATATATATATATATATATATATATATATATATATATATATATATTCGTATATAGATAGATAGATAAAAAAACAGAGAGAGAAAGAGAGAGAGAGAGAGAGAGATAAAAAGAAAGAGAAAAAATGAGAGCAAAACGAGAGAGGCAGCAGGTTTACCGATGTGGTTTTTACCTCACTGTGCTTTCAACCTATTCGTTGACGTAACTCACAGTCGTAAAACGTTGACCAGAGAAATGTGTTGAAGTGGAATACATGTATTATAGGTAAAAAGTACCTATCAGTTAAAGAAAGAAAAAGAGAGAGTGAGAGAAATGGCGAGAAACAAATAAAAGAGGAAAAGAGAAGCATGTCACAGAATGCAAATCAGTGCAACGAAAAAGGCACATAGTTCGTGACCGCTACACAAAACCACCAGAGGGACTCCCTACGATCCTCACACCCACCCAACTCTATCTCGATCGAAAATGAACGCATGAGGTTTCGCAAATAAAAGGTTTGGGCAACGAGAAACCCCTTTTTTATATCCTCTCTCTCTCTCTCTCTCTCTCTCTCTCTCTCTCTCTCTCTCTCTCTCATCCTCCACCTCCTAACCTTCCTATCGTCTTCTTTCCTTTCGATACTTTCTCTTCGAAATTTCTTTCTCATCGGACTCGATCCATTGGGCCGGACCTATTTTTTATCTTCGAAGGACTCAATCATCGGAATCGACTCTTCGATGGAGTAATCACCTTCAAAAAGCTTTAATTACCGCTATTATTTCTCTTGTCGTTTACAGGGAGACTTACGTTCACGGATTTTTCTTGTCTTTTTTTTTTTCTTTTGCATGTTGAAATCTTGATAATTAATGAAAAAAAGGAAGAGAAAAGAAAAATTGATAAAAAAATAAAAAAGACGGAGAGATAGCGAGAGAGAGAGAGAGAGAGAAAGAGAGAAAGATGTAATTTTCTCAATTATTGATCCCATTTAATGAGATATTTATTTGTAATGTATGTACATTTACATAAAAAGAATTATATATCACATTGATGAAATATTATATAAAGAATATAGCGATTCGATTTAATACCATTGGCGAACACACGAAAGAATGCATAGATTAATTTGAATATATATACATATAAAAATAAACAATGCGATCATATAGTAACACGTAAAAGTAAATAAAAATTTCATGCAATGAAATATGAGTGATTTTCTTCTTCTTCTTCTTCTTTTTCTTCTTCTATTTTTCCTTTTCTTTTTATTCATTTCAAAATTATGAAACTCATTTATTATCAAAAGCGTCAATTAATATCCCATGAATTTATTTATTCAAATTAAAATTAATTCTTAATTAATATATATAAATAGATATGTTTAAAACGAAATAAAAAAAGTGGAAAAATGATTTAAAAAAAAAAAGAAAGAAGAGAAAGGGAAACAATGAAATATGTACATGGTGTCGACGAAAACTTCGATCCATACCTCGGGAGCGTATCGAAGGAACCTATGGAATAACTTTTTAATAAAAACCAATGGCTGTCACATGACCAACTGCATTTGTGATTTTTCTTTTATTTTCTTTTTTTTTTGTTTCTGTTTGTTTGTTTTTTTGTTTTTTCTTTGTCCTACGTTTTCTCTTCGCGAATATTAAATTGTTATTAAAGAGTTACACACTATGGGATCCCCCTCGACACGCTCTTAAAATATGGGTCATACCTTTTGGGACACCCTGTAACTGTGTATATGACGTGAATGTTGTTGCGCAAAAAAAAAAAGAAAAGAAAAAGAACTATTCCGAATTTTTAGAAATTTTGAAAGTGAATGCAGGATGAAGGATAGGTAAATATAGAGCTCTACACTTTTCAATGATGAAACGTAAACTACGAAAAGGGTTTAAACGAGGGTGGATGCTTAAAGGGCTACTAGAAAGGGGTTGGAAAACAGAAGTTTCTGTGTTATCGATCGCTAGAAGGTAACTTTCTATGACTCAGCCAAGGTCAAGCTATTAGTCGGAGTCACACGATCTCCTCCTCTTCTTTTCTCTCTCTCTCTCTCTCTCTCTTCTTAGTCTTCCTCTTCTTCTTCTTCTCATTCCTTGACTACAAAATGCTCGAAAGTAGCTTAAGAAGTTATCGATCTTACCGAAAAGGCTTCAAAAGTTTACAAATTTTCCGGATTTGAACTTTAATCTTTATGATTTCGAAATATTTTCGACGTTTTTCTCTTTCTTTCTTTTTTCTTTCATTCATAAATCTCATTAAAACATTAATTAATTTGATCTTAGCTCGATTAACGGAAAAAAATGTATATATATATATATATATCATGGAATTCGTTCGTCGATTTGATCAATTGACCTTGATTCAAATAAAAAATATTCCATGCATAACATTTCGGTTCGTACTCGTAAACGTGGAGAAATCCAAAAAAAGAAATAAAGAAAAAAAGATACATGTGAAAGTTAAATCCAACATTAAAAATTAATTAGAAAATTAATACGAAATGTATTAATTCGAATAATTCAATGTCTTGCCTTTAAAAAATATCATACCAATGAATAAATATAATTATATTAAAAATATTCTACTAATAATAAATAAATATTATATCATATTAAAGATACAAAACAAAAAAAAAGATAAAACGCGCGTAAGTTAAATCTTTCAATTTAAAAAAAAATAAAATAATAAAAAAAACAAAAAGCAATTTTGATCTCTTCTTTGTTTTTCCTTTTTCTTTCATTTCATAATTCATTAACATACAATATAACGTTTGTTTACAATTTTTTTTTCTCATACTTTTGCATGTTACTTTATACACGTTTGTGTGTGTATGTATATATATATATATATATATATATATATATATATATATATATGTATATATATATATATATATATATATATATATGTATGTATGTATGTATATGTACATTTGAATAAATAAAACATAGCAGTTTATCTTCTATACGAAATAGGTGGATTCCTGTATCACATCCATCATAGTTCTGAAACGTTAGACGGTTACTGGCTAGCAGACGTGCTTGCTTTCTGACCGTATGCACAGCCCACGTACTATCGACACATAAATAATGCACATGATCGATCGATCATCAATGTAAATATAATTTCGAAAAGACGAAGGAAATACCTCTCGAACGTTTATTTTAGATACCAATATTCCGATTACGTATTTTACATCAAAATATTTTAGATTACCACGAGTTAATTAAAGTTTCCACGTTAATATCATATGATATGACAAAAGTAATTAAAGATATTAATATCAATGACGTAAAAATTTTTTTTAACAAGCTAGTAATTAATGTAATTTTAGTACAACTTTTGGGTGCAGTCATCGATGTTGTAAATGTAATACTTAAATGTAAAAAAAAAAAAAATGATTATTAAATATCAACAAATGTTTCTAACGTCGTTACTTGTAATTATTACTTATTGTCGTTGAAACGATTAGACACCCACGATTTAATATATCCACGAAATTTCTCAATGTTATAACGATTCAATTAATACGCAAGACGTTTCAAAAGATTAGAAAAATTTGTAAACGTTACCTCCCTTTTTTATTTAAACAATACAAGCAATTTTTAAACGTCTACGAAAATTTTTAATTCAACAACGAGTCGATGAAAAGAATTGCATGATATTGAAAAACCTTACGAACGTTTCCAACGACTATTTCTAATAATACCTACGAATAAATTTCAATCCATTATAAAAACCCGTTTGAAAATAAATAAATAAATAAATCAAGATACATTCTCAATTATTAAATATTCCATAAGTATTTATCGCGATTTAAATAGAAAATAAATTTCAAGAAAATATTAACCCGAACTTTCGTATTTATCACAGCGAGAGATGATAACAAAAACGTTTTAACTCGAAAGCAGGATAAACGTTTTTCTCATACAACGCGACGACGGCTTTCGTCGCCGCTTTCTCAATTCTCTCCGAGCCACTTATTTTTATATATAGTTTCTATAAACGACGATTCTACCGAAGATTCTTCATTATCGTTCTCGAAGAGAACCGACGATAAGGATAACTCTCGAGTATCGACTTACCAGGTGTAAAGTTGACAGGCTTCTCCTTGAACCCAAGACAACTAACGTAGAAATGACCCAGCTTCTCGAAAACGCCAACCATTCGACCGGTCTCATTTAGTAACATTTCTGAAATTAAATGAAACAAGAAATTAAAAAAAAAAAGAAAAACAAGAAAAAAAATTTTTTTTACATCTATCTAACGATTACGTTCATGATGGGAAAATTGTCAAATTATTATTTCTGATGGTATTTGTGAGAATTATTTTTTTTTCTTTTCTTAATTAATCGATCAGTATCAAGAAATGCGATGATGCGATCGTAAATAAAATTTCGATACAATCGTTTTGAAAATATTTAATGATTATAAAATATGAATGTTCATAGAAACCTAGTTTTATCATGCTTGCTAACGATTCAATAAAAAATAATGAATTCAATAAATAATCGACGTATATTGATTCGCATACTATCTCTCTCTCTCTCTCTCTCTCTCTCTCTCTCTCTCTCTCTCTCTCTATCTCCCTCTTACTCTTTCTCTCTTTTTAAATTTTATATCTATTTCTATATCAACACTGTCTGATGGACCTTCAAGTAATAGGTCAAACATTTCGTACTTTTATTATAAAAATATTTACAAACCGGATATTAAATTGTTTAATAGTAAATTTCATTAAAGTTTCATTAAAAAATTTAATAGTATAACTTTCATTACATTTCATTAAAATGTCATTAAAAAATGTAATAGTAAAACAACAAATTATTTGCAATATTGAATTAATCTCAACTATGAACACGTTTCCATACCATTTTGAATTAACTTTTTACAATAACAATTTAATGCTCCTTGCAAAAAAAATGATTGATTTATTATATAATAAAAGAATTTTTTTTTCAATAATAATCATCAATCATCATTCGAACATTCACATAGAAACACCAAACTACGCGCGCGCGAACGTTCGCGCACACGCAACAGCGTATCTCATAAAAACCATTAATATCAATCAACGCTAATTTGAATTAATAGATACGCATTGAAAGTAAATAAAAAAAGAGGAACGATACTGCTCTCCTTTGTTCTATGAAAACAATATTTTTCGACGAACGCCGGCCAGTGAAATCTTTCACGACAGGATTATTGATTACATTTGACAACGAAAATAAATTCATGGAAAACCTATTAAAATGCATCTACCGTGACCCATGCTCTTGCCCTTGCCCTTGCTCATGCCCACGTTCATGCTGGTACTTCTGTTCCGTGATTGTGATCCTTGATCGTGAACCGTTTATCCATGAACCACGAACCGTGAGAAAAAAACTTTGACTTAACAGGCTTATCGTTTAAAATTATTGACAGGCGAATTATTGACAGGCTTATCGTTCAAAATCAAGGCTTATCGTTTAAAATTAAGGCTTATCGTTTGACCTTTATCGAACAACGTACCTATCGATGACTACCACTAATGTGGAAAAGTAAAAAAGAAATAAAAAAAACAAGAAGAACAAGAAAAATAAATCATAAAAAAGAAACTTTTCGATCGCCAACAAAAACTCCTACGGATACATTGATTTTAACATTTCCCTTAATAAACTCTTACACACCCGATACATCCTATATGGAATAATGGAAGTATTAGTTACGTACGTACGTATGTATGTATGTACATACATGAGTATGTACATACGTACATATGTATGTATATATGTACATATCGATACATGTAATATGTATGCTGTCGACGAAAGCACCTTAAAAATAGTAACATTCAAAAATAGTTGATAGAAATAAGTGGTAGTGGTAGTGTAATATGAAAACCGCAGATAAAACAAATGTTTATTGTGCTTGAAATGTTACTTCTGTCTTTTCCGATACATTATCCTTTTGAATAAGAAGAACCTTTACAAAGTCTGACTGAAGGTAACAACACGGACAAAAGGTAACCGATAGAACACAGAACATCTTTTCCAAAGGAAAAGTGTGTAACCCACAGATAGAGAGAGAGAGAGAGAGAGAGAGAGAGAGAGAGAGAGAGAGAGAGAGAGAGAGAGAGACGTACATATGTTGCTCTACGAAATGTTAGATCGTTTCGTTTCTAGCTTTTCGACGTTCAATGAGAGCAACATACAGAAACAGAAACAGAAAGAGAGAATAAGAGAGAGAGAGAGAGAGAGAGAGAGAGAGAGAGAGAATACAAGGAGATTCGTATGTAGAACACGACGAGACATATCATAGAACATCGAGAATATCACATATACCCTTATAGACATAAACGTATACATACATACAATAAGTATTTGTATATGCATATAAATATGTATATCTATATGTATATCTATATGTGTATGTATATGTGTTTGTATGTATGTATGTATGTATGTATGTATGTATGTATGTATATATGTATGTATGTATGTATGTATGTATGTATGTATGTATGTATGTATGTATGTATGTATGTATGTATGTATGTATGTATGTATGTATGTGTATATATATATATATATATATATATATTCTAGCCCTATGTGTAACGTATATCGATTAACTTGAATTATTTATAGTACGGACAAGCAAGAGTACTCGATTCGTCCTTTAGCCCCGTGTACCTTACGTACTATGGTTCTTAAATCTAACTTCACGACGTACTCATCAATTTATTCGACTGCAACTACTACACTATGCTACGCTATGCTATGCTCTCCTCTACCTACGAATTTTTCATCGTCTCCATCTTTGTTTTCGTCTTCGTCTTCGTCTTCGTCTTCGTCTTCTTTTTCGTCTTCGTCTTCGTCTACGTCTTCTTTTTCGTCATCGTCTTCGTCTTCGTCTTCATTTTTATTTCTTTTTCCACTTTCTTCATTTTCATGTCTCGGGAATACTTTTCACGTAAGAAATACGAGACTTTATCACGGCTCTAACTCTGTTTGCTTTCAGATTAGCAAATTATACTACGTACATTGACATATGTATCTGTATGTGGCGTTACGGAATCGTTAACGGAATCATTATTTATTCGAGGAGTTTCAATTAAATTAATTGCATTGGATCGTTAAACATTTAATATAACAATATTTGGTACTTCATGTTTGAACCCTTAATTGTATGTATGTATTCGTAGGATCATTATATATTAATGAATGGAATCTAATTTAATTTACAATATTGTGTGTGTGTGTGTGTGTGATTATTTATATATTAAATTTAGCAAGAAAAAGTATGATAAAATTGTTTGAATTCCATGTATCTCCAGTATGACAAATAACAATACAATTAAAACTGCACGATTCAAACGTTTTACTTTTATCGTTGACAATTACTTTCATAATTATTAATTTAATTACACGCGCGTACAATCGAAGCTCGAAATCGATATTCTAAATATTCAAATATAGAAAAAGAAAACGTCCCGAAAAAAATTTGTATTCCATTATTGATCGATCGCAAATAAAACAAATAAATTTTGCAAATAACTATGCGTTCAATTAATTCGTAATATATCGAACGATAACATGATAGATTAATCGATAGCGATAGGAAAAACAATATAATCGAATGTAAATTCCTTAAAGGAAAGTAAATTGTAGTACATACGATGTTTCGAAAGCGGGGCGGGGGAGAGGGGTTGAAGATTTATGCTTGTACGTTTCATAGACGTTAGTTCCATACGATGTTAACATTGCTACGATCTGTCGGTGACTGACACGTTTGAAAAGAGAATAAAAGGAATGGAAGATCATAGAGGATACACGAACGTAGCGGTCACGATTGTCACGGGACGCGATCTATTTGTATACATATTTTCCGATAAAGTGTAACATGAGCTTTTGAATTGACGAATCGAACAGACGATAGCACCGTTCGCGTTATCTTCGAATAGTGATGATAAAATGTATAAAATTACGTGAATTTTTATTTAATACGTACACACGCGCGCGCGCGCGTACACAAACAGATAACACAATTCAAATTAATACTTAAGATATAAATTCAAAAATGTGAATTAAGAGAAATAATTAATAACATAATAATAATACAATAATAATAATAATAATAACAACAACAACAACAACAATAAAATTAATGATAACGAATGTTAACAATAGACGTGGTTTTTAAAAAGAACTAAAGTAGCATAAGAAAATAAAACTTTATCTGGAGAAAAAAATTGTTTCGTTGAATTTGGTCTTTTCTACGGAACGTTGAAAAAAATGACGATGGTAAAACAACTCATTCTTTCTTTCTTTCTTTCTCTTCCCCCCCCCCCTCTCTCTCTCTCACTCTTACTCTCTTTCTCTCTTTCTCTCTGTTTTTCTCTTCCTTTCTTTAAGGGCATTCTCGCGAACGAGGACAGACCATTCGGATATGAGTAAACGAGCGTTTATTCATAATGACGGTAACAAAACTTAGCCGTCGTCTTCCGGAAATTATTATACCAGACTACTATATTTATAACGTTCTTTCTATTCTCTTTTTCTATAAAGCTAAATTTTACGAGCAAAATATTATAAAACCCTCATACATGTGCGTCACTTGAACTATTTTTCATGGAGATGCGACCAAAATGTAAAAGTAGTAATGAAAGAAGTGATGAATTTTTACCTTGCCCCACGTTATTATTCTATGGTTAAGTATAATAATAGTATATAATTGGATATAATACTATGGTAAGCGCAAAATAGGTGCAGCATAAGTACATTGTAAGCACAGAATTCTTATTACGAAAAGAAAATATTTCCAATCTTTGATCATTCAATTACGTACATTATCGATTATCAATAGATCTTTTGTCCCTTCTTTTAAATAAACAAACTAAAATTTATCCTATTAGAATAAAAATGTAAATAATTTCATCGAAGATACGTTCTCATTACGAAAGATAAGTCGTCCGAGTTTTCGATCTTTCAATTTCGTACATTGACGACTATTAATCGATTTCTTTTTAAACGAACAAAATAAAATTTACATAAATATTTAACTGTAATATTTAATAATCCCCAAAGATAATTATAATAAAAATTTGTATAACGATTACGTAGTAGTTACATCCTTGTTACGAAAGAAAGAAAAAATTCAATTTTTTAAATTATTAACATAATCGATTTTTTTATACCGACATTATTGCAATATATAAATAAATAAAGAATATAAAGCTCTTGAGAACGACGTTTGTTTCAAGTCCCTACGACTTTTCGTTTCGAAGATACCGCCTGCGAAAGATTTCCATTCATAATTCGCATAGTACAACTGTTCGTAGTAATAGCAGTAGCAGTAGTAGTAAGGCCGTGTAAATTCTCGGAATTTATGTAGGTCAATGTGTCACCGAGTCAATTTGAATGAAATTATGTAGGTCAGTGAGCCTACGTAAATGTCTTTTTTTTTTTAAATGAGAATATCTCCGGAAATAAAAGACATAGAGACTCAAATCACATACCATTTTAAATAGCAGACTTTTCTCTACTTTTCAATATATTGTTAATAATTAATTAACAATTTTTTATAAACAATTTTTATAAACAAATTCTTACAAAGTACATTCATCTTATTTTGCCAAAAAAGAAGAAAGATTTAGATTGTGACTCTGATTTATCAAACGACATTAATTAATAAATAATTAATAAACGAATCAGTTTTTTATCGAACAAACAATTTTTTTTTCCTATATTATTAACAACCACGTCTCGCATTTATATGGCGATATCTCCTTGACTACAAGTCGTACAGATTTGAATCAAATGTCATGTTAAAGAGTAGAATTTACTCTATTTTTTCAACATATTGTTAATAATTGATTAACAATTTGTTATAAACAATATTCATAAACAAATTCTTGCGATCTAAGGTAACTTTATTTTGTCAAGAAAAAATTAAGATCGGGATTCCGATTTATAAAAGTACATAAATTAACAAGTAATTTATATAAATGAGTCAGTATTTTGGGTTAAATTAGAACCCTAAAGTTTTTAAGCTATTTTAAAAATCAATTACTCTTTTTTCGTCACTTCCCAGACTAATTTTTTTCCAAATTTGAAAATTTTCGACACTCCCCAGGAACAACTACTCTTTATAATATATAAATGACTTCCTATTAAGTCTAACGAACAAACAACTAAATAAATACTCTGTACAAAAAATAAATCACAATGACTATCATACAATATCGCGAAAGAAATAAATCGTTAAATGAGGAAACCATATCAAAATAAAGAAAAAAATCGAATCGCAAGACAGAAGAAAAGAAAAATTCTTTAAAAGAACGATACCGGAATCACGGGCGGAGGTGGGGACGTAAAAGGGAATAAAATAATTCTTCCCTTTAACGAGACTATAACTGAAGTTACGTGAAAAGAAAAAAAAAATCAGATATATTATTCCGAGGACGCGTTCGAGTTTCGAAGGAGATGTAAAAGAGGGAATTATGTTTATGGAATAGCCGTTTTCTAACTTGATAGCGTGCAGAAATAAGTTAGATATGCTAATTTACGTGTACGCATAAGTTCCTCGTATGCACTCACGTTTGAAAAATATATGTGTTGTATATGCACATAAAATGGCAAATTGATGTCGATCACAAGACCCCGGTACGACGATTATATGTCACGAACAATTCCTTGCTATGTTTCTAATGATCGATACACGAGAGCTCGCCACACATACATATATATATATATACATACATACATACACACATACGTCCATACATACACACATACATACGTACGTACATACATACGTACGTACATACATACGTACATACGTACGTCGTACGAGAAAAAGTATCGTGCGTATAGCTGTCACATTTTACAATATTATTTTATTATAGAATACATGTTGAAAAAGATCCGATGAAATATTTTAATGTAAAGTAACTTATTATATAATTTTAATGAAGTAATTTAATATTGAGCTTATAATTGTTAAGATGATAATGTTAACGTCGATGCTGACGCTTACTTTAAGATAATAAATTGATTTGAATCTGTTTCTATAAAAATAAAAAAATAAAATATCACAAATATAATAAATTTTACATATAAAAAATAACGAAAATCCTCATAGTTCTGATTTTTTTTCTTTTTTCTCTCTCGTTTTCTAATCTGTAGTTATTTTAAATAATACTCGGAGGATATATAAGAATCATATTTTAGTTTTTACGAAAATTAATTAGAATTTCTACTAATTCGATTAAATCGAATAAATAATTTAGAATGTCCGATGTATTAAAGAATAATAATTAATATCAAATATAATATTAGATTAGTTGACATTGATCGTAGAAATATATAAACAAATAAAAACAAAAATATAAGTTATTGTTAATTTCGCAAAATAAAAATGACAATTGAATTGATAATAATGTTATATGTTCAAATATAATGTTATTTTAATTATTAACAAATGATAATGTTATTGTTCTAAATATATATATTGTATATATAAATATCTTACAAATATTTTTTTGTTTTTTTTTTTTTTTTTTTAATATCCAAGTAATCTAAGGAACTACTAGATCTCAAAAATTTGCCTTCACTTTCTTTGTCCAACAAGTATCACGTAGATATTTTCAAACACTCGGAAACTTTTCATCTCGACTATCCAAATGCTTGCACTCGCCTAGTCTTACAAACTTGGCAACTTAGGTTGATTGAAACTTTTAGGCGTTTCTAAAGAAAAAATAAGATAGAAAAAGAAAGAGGTAGAGATAGATAGAGAGAAAGAGAGAAAAAGAAAAAGAGAGAGAGAGAGAGAGAGAGAGAGAGAGAGTAAGAGCCAAAATAGCTATTGTAGAATAACGCCTTCAAACTCTTCTCTCTAAACTACTTCAGTTGTCGACGTTTGCACCTTTGTTTCATTTCTACAGAGAAATGTGAAATGGAAGACCGCGGTGATGTCGACTTTCTCTTTCTCGTCTATTTGTCCCTGTCTTTCTTTGTCTTCTTGGTTTCATGTCAATTAGACAAAGATAGAATCCAACACACGTATATATGTATGTACATATGTGTGTGTGTGTATGTATGTATGCACATACGTATCTTTTTCTCTGTTAAAGATGATAGAATTAGATTGGATATCATTTTGATGTCTTTTAATATTTTTTATCATTATTTAATTTAACGACAAACACAAATTTTCTTTATTTTCGTAAGATATATATATTTTTGTTTTGTTTTTATTTTGTTCATTAAAATGATCAAATTAAATGATAAATATATTTCGACTCGTTGAAATAACTTTTTATTATCGGCTGTTTTCGTAAGATGCTCGATGGTTCTTTCATTTTTATCCAAGTCCTTTTCCCTTGTCAATAAAACCGTCTTTCTATCTTTTATGTTTCCTTCATTCTCTTTCTCTTTATCTTTATCCTTATCTTTATTTTTTTCTCTTTCGTCGTTTCGATCGCATACGAGTAAGTGCATCTCTCTTTCAATTGCACTAAACGTTTCAACGAAGATAGAGTAACGATGCAACGGTTGTCAGGAAGTTGCTAATGACTCTGGATTTCTCGTCTTCCCGTCTTTAAATGCACGTACAACCCGACGTACAATCTTTTTGTTAAACTCGCGAAGACATGAAACCGACCAAGTGAACGATTCAATCGTCGTTAGCAAACTTACTTGCAAGTTTCGACGATCAAAGTCGAAAAAAGATCCGTCCCTTTTTTTTACCCTTCTAAATCTTTTCAATTTTTATTTTACGAACTCGAAACTTAAAGCCGGGAGGGACGGGAAGCGGGGGAAAACGGGGCCGGAAAACCGGGGGACGAAAATATATTTTCTTACTCCAATCTTATCAGAAAATAAATCACGGAAGTATCTAAATAACTAAATACATAAATTTTAAAATAAATAAATATATAAATTTATAAATCGCTAAAGTATCTAAATAAATATATTTTATACGAGTTTTCTTTTTTTTTATATATAAATAAAAGAAAAATCATAAATCCTACTATTCTCCGACATTAATTATTCCAATCATTTGTCGACATTTGTTAAATGAAAAAAGAGAAATAAAAATACACAAAAAATCGATCGATCGTTATTAAACAAATTAATATTGAATATAAATGTTATTCGGGGTTATTCGAATCATAAGTAATATATTTATGACCAATTTTTAGGATCATAAAAATCCTAAGTAGAATTTTTATGACGTAAAAATCCAAAACGACCTAAATTCAATCTATCGTTATACGTATTATCGATTAGAAAAAAAAACACACACACACACAGTAATAGAGAGAGAGAGAGAGAAAAGCAAATAAGCGTTGTTTACAACAAATAATAAATAGAAATGATTAACGCGCAAGAGTAATAGATATTAAATTATCCATTCGTATCGTTTTCCTAATACGTTGGTAACATTAATAGAGCAAAACGTTGATCGTATAAATCACGATCATTGTACAACACCATAAAGATATATATCTCTATGAGTACATTCATAGCAACAAAGCATAATCTGGTTACTCGGCGATATTCCACGATACATGAAATACCATTCTAGCGTACTATTATCCCGTAATGCGTAGATATACGCATATATAGTAATAGCGTATGTGTATGCGTAGTATGTGTTATGTGTTTTTGTGTGAATGCTCGAAGACACGAAATGCGCCATAAAAGATAGAGAAATGCTATTAGAAAAGATAGAGAGAAGACATTAGTTTTGCAGTTGAAATAAAACTTTCTGTTTTCCGCTCTGTAATGTCACACCCCGTCAGCGGTACTTATTCCTCCATTCAAAGAACGATTTCATAACGTTATCTTCTTTTTATTATTATTATTATTATTATTATTATTATTATTATTATTATTATTATCATTATTATTATTATAATTATTATTATTATTATTATCATCATCATCATCTTCATTTTTACGTAAAGTAACAAAAAATAATCAAGCGCCATGGTGGTTTTTCATGTACTAAATCAATGATTTTACCTGCAATACTTTCAATACACACACACACATCAAATATTTTATATATATATATATATATATATATATATATATATATATGCACACACCTATGTCATACTTGAGTTTAAAAATAGCACGATTGAATTTTTGCCGATGTAAAAGCTCCCGTGTGGGTCTATCGATCGTCCGCCATTTTTACTCTTCTCGATGATGTCCGATATCGTTTTTAACGCCGAATGACATCGATCCTTATAACAATGTATTCTTGTCTTTTAATAGCATATGCGTAAATATATATTTACGTACGTATGTATCTATTCATATACATATGTGTGTGTGTGTGTGTGTGTGTGTGTGTGTATGTGTGTACATATAATAAACGTAAGAAGAAAAGCTCGATATGCGTTTAGGTTTGTGGCAATATGCGTTGCGGTTTTCCGTGGGTTATATGCGTGTTACTGACCGATGACGATGATTGCGGTTAAACCGAGATATCCTCTCGCGTTCAACATCCCTTCCGCCAAAATTCAATCAATCTTGTCATTTTCAGCGACAGTACTGTCAGAATTGATGGTACCGTTAATGTTAATATTTTAATTTCATACTGCATGATACATCCCAATTGTTCCCATATCAAAAAGATATGTCATTTATTTCGATCCTTTTTATCCAAGTTATTATACATTTTATTATTATTAAAATGTCTTTCTCATTGTTAAAAAAAAATTTCTGATATAAACACTATCGTACGGAACTTCTCTCTCTCTCTCTCTCTCTCTCTCTCTCTCTCTCTCTCTCTCTCTCTCTCTCTCTCTCTCTCTCTCTCTCTCTCTCTCTCTCTATCGATATTTGTATTCATTCATTCAATTTCACTCGCATTAATAAATATGATATTTAAATTAAAAACAATAATGATATATATGTATATATATGTATATATATATATATCAATTAATAATATTTGTTTTTTAATTAATATGAAAAATGTAATCGTAGATCAATAAAAAGATTAAAAATTTAATGTACATAATGTCGAGTAAAAGGATTGAAAAATCTTCTCGAATGAATTCGTATATATGAACTTGAAAAAAAGAAGAGTAAAGATTCAATTCACTCGCGTCTTTTCAAGTCTTTTCAAGTCTGCAACGGGGTGCTTCTTTTCTGAGAAGTATTCAAAAAAAAAAAAGAAAGAAAGAGAGAAAAATAAAACAAAAAGAAAAAAGAAGAAGAAAACAAAAATGGACGAGTGAAGTAAAGTACTTCATCTCTCGTTATTTCTTTTCGACAAAAAATAAAAAAAAAAAACACTAAAAAAGTGGAAGAAAAGAGGGGAAAAAAGAAAAAGTAATGACTGACCTTAAGAAAAGAAAGAGATGGATGTATATCATGAGTTTTTACGCGGAAGATGACGCTCTTTATTCTTTACGACGAGATGTGCCCGGGACAATACAAGAGTTTTATCGATATTTGTTATCTTTTTATTTTTTTTATTCTTTTATTATTTCTATAAATATTTCGTAGAAAATAAAATTTTATGTGATAATGATGACAATGATGATGATGATGATGATAATAATAATAATAATAATAATAATAATAATAATAATAATAATAATAATGAAATGTTTATTATCGAGATTAATCTTTCTTATGACTATAAAATCGTGTGTGTCTATATATATATATATATATATATATATATATATATGGGTGACCTACGTCAAATTTGCTCATTGTTATTTATTTTTATTTATAAAGGGATAAAATTATATATTTAATTTAAAAACAAAAAACAAATAAAAATCCTTAAGAATCTTTCAATTAACAATTGTTGATCTCGTTTCATTTTTTTTTCTCTTTCTTTGCAATTTCATTGAACGACTAACAATTTACTAATCAATTTAATATATATATAAAAATATGATGTTGAATTACTTTTACGAGTTTATAATTGAGTAACGTGTGATAACTTGTCACATGAAGAACTTTTATCATTTTTAAATGAACTTTCTTTTCTTCTCTTTTATGTTTTTTTTTGGTTTCTTTCTAAAATTTGATCTTTTAACAGGTAATGTCAAAAGTTTCTAAAATCTCTATCCTATTCAATGGATGTAGTTTAAAAAAAAAAAAAAAAAAGAGAAAGAGAAGTAGAAGCGAGAACAAGCAGTAACGTTTTTTTAACGGTTCGTCGTCCTGTTGAAAGAGAATTACGGTTAAAGTTTCACCTTCGTATATTTCCTCGAAGTAAGCTTCAATAATATTCTCCGCATTTTAACGAAATTTTCATTTTAAAATTGTTAGGAAAAAATTACTGCGAAACAATATTATTAGCTCATCTCATATAAAAAAAAAATAAAATGTATAAATTACATCTTTAAACTTGGATAATAAAATATTGCAATCTTAGACGTCATTATGTTATCGACATGAAGTTAATACAATCACTAAAGTTAATTAAAAAAATATAAAAATGAAATATGTATATTAAAAAAAAAAGAAAAGAAAAAAATTGTAATACCATTAATATACTAAGGATAATTCTTAAACGATTTTACTAACTATTGATCGTAATACGCACTGTAATAATGAAAAAAATAATAATAATTATTATTATTATAAAAATAATAAAATTAATATCAAAAACAAATTACGATAACATTATCGATAAAGAATTTTGGTAATAAATTTTGGTAATGGAATTAACGATAAGAATTTTGGTCAAAACCAATTCTAACAATTCTTGATAATGAAATAACCAAATCACACCATCGAATTCTTTAATAACTAACTAAACTTACATCATTAAAAGACAAATAAAAAAGAAAGGAAAAGAAAAAATGAAACGAACATACAAACCTAGCGATACCTCGCATTAATACAATCAATACGATTATAAAATAATGTAACGAACGTAACAATTAAAATAAAAATACTTGAAAATATTCCAAAACATTGCTTAAAGATAAATAAACTTAATGAAGAGAGAAAGAGGAAGAAGGAACGAAAAAAAAGGTAACAATAAATTGCGCGCATAATTAGAAAGAAGTATACAAAAATACGTATGAACGTACTTACGTACGTAACATATATACGTACATACGTAGAACGATCGATTGGAATGGGTCACCCAGTATATTGGCATACGCTTGAACCTATTGTTCCTGTTAAGGTCGCAAGCTCTCTAGCTTTGCTAGAACGTAAGCGAATCGCGTGGCGCCGGTTTTACTTGCCGCATCGATCATACGTAATACACAGTCGTCGAGCATCATTCTCCAAAAAGGAGGTCGTACTAGCTATCCCAGCTCATTTATTTATCGTATTTTCCCTCCATCCTTTCGAAATTAATGCTTACACGAGGCTCCTTTCTATTTCTGACAATTTTTCGTTCGCTCCATCGACCCCGAACCCGAACCCCTATCCCCCCCTTCTTCACCCGCCACCTCCATCGCCCCTCCCCACCACTATCGCCATCACCACCACCACCACCACCCATTCGTTACCACCCAAAAATGTATTATATATTACATAGGAAGAGTTCATCATTATATACATACGTATGTACGTACAAGATGGCCGAAAACTTTCTAAATGGGTCAAAACTTCCCGGATGATTTTAAAAATCAATCAATCTCTTTCGAGAGACTTATTCATTCAAGTTTGCAGATTGGCTTGTGGCTTTATACAAGCTGGTCTTGCAGTTTTGCAATATGAAAGGAGAAAAAAACAAGATGAGGAAATTAGCCAGATTCGAGAAACAAGGTAATTGATATTTGAAAATCGTTTTACGTAACGGTCAAAAATTATTTGCATTTTTATAGTCTTAATATATGTATATTGATCGAAAATAGACAACGAAAATTTGTCTGTTGAATTTTATTCGTGTTCTTTTTTTTATTTTATTTTATTTTCTTCGCGCATATACTCAAGTATTATTTGAGTAAATGAAATTAAGTAAATTTCGATACTTTTATAGTTCACTTTAATGTACTTTAAGAGTAGGAGGACCTTTGATTATAATAAAAAAAAAAGGAAAGAAAATTATCTAATCTCGAAAGTAAGATAGAACGTTGAATTTATTAAAAAATTTATTTAAAAATTTTTATAGTAGCTAGTAAATATCGTTTGGATGAGAAAAAAATAGAAACGGTAATGAGAAGAACGTTAATTGTTACATTGTAAAACTACCTCTTATTATTTTGAAAAAATAAATAAATATATATATATTCATATACGTAAGTATTCACATGTAGATACGTGTGCGTAAACAGCAACGCATTTGCATTTTTATCGAACGAATGCGTTTCATGCATTAACGAAAATTAGAATCCCCTGGCAAGAACCATTTCCCAAAGAAGATATTTTTCGAAGGAAATAAAGGGATAGATAGATAGATAGATAGATAGATAGATAGATAGATAGATGGCACACAAACAGTTACGAACTGTTTACACCGTAGCCTTTATACATTATGTAGATGTTTGCTCAGAATTCAATTATTTTTTTCCTTACATTAAATCTAGAATGGATTTTTAATAGAGTAGAAAAAGAAAAAAGGAAAAAAAGGGAGAAGAAGAAGAAGAAGAAAAAGAAGAAAATAAAGAAAAAGGAATAAGATAAATTTATTAACGAAAAAAAAGAAGGGAGAGTGAATATAATACAATGCAAATGTATTTAATAAAATGCTAATATTTCTAAAATCGAAACAAAATTTTCCGAGAAACTGGATAATACTTTTTTTTTATCGAACCTAATAAAATCTATATTCGAAGAACTATCTCTTGATACGAAAGAAAGATGGCACATAGAACGAACATCTTAAATGTCTAGATATAATATGTATAAATAAAGAAAGATTAAGACATATAGTATATACATATACATATATATATATATATATATATATATATATATATATATATATATATATATGTATATATATATACGTGAAAAAAGAAATCAATTAAAGTTTGTTTTGTAACAATTTCGATAGAAATAATTTATAACACTTTACGTGGATCACTTTTAATACCTAAGTAAAGTATATAAAAACGAAAAAAGAGAGAGAGGGAGAATTAAAAATAGAGTGAGAGAGAGAGAGAGAGAGAGAGAGAGAGAGAGAGAGAGAGAGAGAGTAGTTTACGAGTAGAAACCGATAGTATTCTTCGTGTTTTCCTTTCATTAATACCACAGCAAAGCAACGAAAGACTTTTTTTGCATCCACCTTCAACCCCTCTCACACACACACACACAAATATATATTCTCTCATCTCAGCCAAGGTAGGATCTTCCAATTGGAGAAACCTTAGCGCGAATAACACTTTTGCTGCGTGATGCTTCAGTACGGAAAATGGTGGATCGGTGTAGAACAGAAAGAGATAGTGTGTGTGTGTGTGTGTGTGTGTGTGTGTGTGTGTGTGTGTGTGTGTGTGTGTGAGAGAGAGAGTTAGAGAATTAAAAATGAAAAGAACGTACTTCAAGTTTACCATGCCCTTTCAACTTTCCCAGCGCGAGTAACATTCTCCGTACAGACCGGCTCGTTACGATTTAATGAACCGACGCCGGTCTGGCGGCTTTCAAATTTCCAACGAATTGTTCGACATCCTTAAAGTTTTTTTCACTCTGTGGTCGGCGTCCTTGATCGTCACGATTTCATCGTCGTATTTCGCTACTTCAATAGAAAACCCACTCACTACGAAACATTCGAACTCTCATAATTCCTCCCTTCCGTTAATTCCACTCCTCCATCGTTCTTATTCTCAATATCCCCCCCCCCCACCCTCTTACATCACATCCATTAATTGTTATATACTAATCCTAATAATCCTTTAATTCGTGATTACCCTTTTATTATTTTTAGTTGTTTCTCCGATGCATCTTAATATAATAATTTTTATATTTAATAAACAAAAGAAAAAAGTATCTAATTTATCATATAAACGATTAAATTTTTGCGTTATTCGCTAACGGATAATTACAATTGGTCGATCCTAGACTTCGTTCGTTAGAAGTTATTCGAAAATAAATTGTATTCCTTATAAACGAAGTCAATATGTAACTTTTCTACAGATAAATACGTACACGTGGGCATACATATGTGTGCGTCTTCCATTAAAAAATAATATCTAAGAGTTAACAGTGGTTCATAACCGTCATTATTATTTCTTTTAAGTAATATATATATATATATTATTTTTTTATTTGGATTAAACGAAGGTAACAAGGAACAATAAATTGTCTATTGTTTGTTTAAAGACGAACTTGACCTCTTTAAATAAGATTAATCGGGTTTGTTGAAAACGCGTACATGTATATCCCTCCCTCTCACTTTCCCTTTCCCTTTCCCACCCTCCCTCCGCCCGCTACCCCCTTAACGTTTTTCTATCTTACGTAAAATCAACTACTAACTAAGGCTTCATCACCGGCACTTTGGCAACGAAGACGGCCAGGGATGATAGCGATTAGCCGATTCTGATGCTCGAGACAGGTTTCAAACATTTCCATTGATTTATTCTAACGGAAGTCACTATACCATATGAATGATAACAATCTAATTTTGATGATGAAAATTGACGATTGTCAATGTATCACGAATGACTCATCGTCATTTATCAATTAATCTTTATTTATAATTAATTTTGTATTCACTGGTATTAACTTAATTAATATTCAATAGATTATAATGATTAGAAGGAACGATTTTAATGAGCAGGATGGTAATCGTTTCTAACACTTTGTGGAAAACTCTTTAAATCTAGATATGTAGAAAAAGAGAGAGAGAGAGAGAGAGAGAGAGAGAGAGAGAGAGAGAGAGAGAGATAGTGTTTACAAGTTGTGTTGATTTAAACATTTATATCGAATCTCGTGAAAACGAGAGACAAAAAGAAAGGGGGGAGGGAAATATCGGAAAAAATGAAAAGAAAAATTCTTCTCTTTATAAAAATTCTTTTTACGAAAAATCGCTAAAAGAAAATCTGGCATTGGTTAGAAGCTTTGCTATCAGCCGGTAATGTTGAAAGAAGAAGAAGAAGAAAAAGAAGAAGAAAGGAAAGGAAGAGAGAGAAAGAATGGAAAGAGAAAGAGAAAGAGGGGGAGAGAGTATGAAGAACCGAAAGAAAAGGTGGGTGGTTACTTTTCATTCTTTTTGGTCAACTCGACCGTACGTCACACGATTCTCCTTCTTACTTTTTCTTCTTCCTCTTTGACGCCATGAGAAAAACGACGACTCCTTTCTAAATTCTGCCAAGATAGATTTATCTCGAAAGAAATAGAGAGAGAGAGAGAGAGAGAAAGAGAAAACGTTCGTTAATGTGATTCTATCGATTTTTGAGCGTTTATTTTATTCCTTAAAAAAACTAATGTTCGACTAAGGAAAACAAATAGCAAGAGTTTTCTTCCATGATTAGAACCAATTTTGCAGGATAACGTTGAAACTTTTTTTTCTTTTAATTTCGTCCTTTCTCTTCTTCCTTTTTTTCTTTCTTTCTTTTTTTCTTTTTCCTTTGCGAAGCAATATTAAAAAAAAAAAAAAGAAATGTTTAATTGTTTCGTTTTCATTTTCTGTATATTTCAATTTATTTTTAATACATCGATAACTGTATAAAAAAAAAATAATTACAAATGAAACAATCGAAATGAAAATGAAATAATTAAAAAAGAAAGGAAAAAATCAGAAAAGGAAAAAAGAAATTGCTCCAATCGTAATTCCTAAAAGTTTACTCTAATCCTTGAGCTAAGGCTTAACGTTATAAATAATGTCATTGAAAAAAAGAAAGAAAGATTTAGTATAAAATAAAACGTAATTAAATAATAAATATTATATAAATATAATATAAATAATATTATCGTTTATATTAAATTTATTTTTAATTTATATTAAATTTTTATTTGTTTTTTTTTTTTTTATTTATTTTTAATTTACATTAAATCATATTTATCGTTTTGTATAATACATAAGTATTATATAAAACGATAATAAATTACCACTATGATTTTATACGCTAAGCTGGTAAAGGAGAGAGAGAGAAAGAGTGACAGAGAGAGAGAGAGAGAGAGAGAGAGAGAGAGAGAGAGAGAGAGAGAGAGAGAGAGAGTTCGAAGTTTTCGACAAGTTAGCTAATCTAACTGATGTAGAAAGATAAATCATAAGTGCAACTTACTATGAATATGTTCGTCGATTTGGGCCTGCAACATATTGAAACTCGAGCTTGGTTGATAGGGCTGTTGATCGCGAAAACCACCGCAGGCAAACTGATAAAAGTCCTTGCAAGGATCCACGCCTCTTTTCATTGAAGCCAAGATCCTATTCGAGGCTTCTATGCAGGCCTTCGTTTCGCAAATGCCCTCCGGACCGTCTCGTTCTCTAATACATGCCTCGTCCTAAAACATTCATTATTTATTAATTTATTAATTTAATAATCCTTTGTTTTTCTGTTTCTTTCCTTGGACGATAAAAATATTCGCAATATTCAAGAGACACGTGTATGTCAAATCGAATAAGTGTGTTAAAATGTAGGTATTAATGTTTTTATATTAGTTCAATCAATTATAACTATTGTAACTGGAATCAATTATAATCAATTATAACTATTAATGCTAGAGTTATTTTCTTTTTCTAGATTATATAAAATTTTCAAGAAAATTATTAATTTCTTTTTTTTATTCGTAAATTTGTATTAAATTGGATTAATTGATAACTAGTGAAAATATATTTAATATAAAAGAAAAAAGAGATTACACACGCGCGCGAAATAAGAACGACAACTATTGAAGATCGCACTAACGCGATGATATCTTTTTAAGAGGGAACACATCACAGATTTATTAACGAGATCGATCCACTCGGCGAACTGTGACGTTCCTCAAACGGATTCCTCGCTCATTATATTATATTAGTAAAAAGAAAAAAAAACAAAAAAGGAAATAAAAGAAATCATATAATTTATACTATTCAACGTTTGTTTTTATAAAAAAAAAAAGAGGATGGAAAGAAAAAATATATTTCATCGAATTTAATATTGTATGGTGCGAATATCTAGTATGATGTTATTAGATGTTATTATTAATTATTATTTTAATTAAGGTTAATATTTGTCATCCAATTCAACTTTGTTTTTGTGTAAATATTCTAACGCATTCTCTAATTATTCAAAACGAAATGATAATAAAGTAATTTACATATTAAAAAAAAAAAAGAAAAAAGAACAAATTTAGATTATATTATATCACAAGATATTACATATAAAACTTATAAAAATTCTTTAAAAAATTCTTGAAGAAATAAAATAAATATTAAATTAAAATACTTTCTACTTTATACTACATGTGTGTGTGTGTGTGTGTATGCGTTAGTATGTTACAAATATGTTCTTATTTTACAAATTAAACATACATTAATATACATTGATACTTTAATATTACTTCTTAATCGATTCATATCAACGTGTACATACATATAAGAAAAAATGTAAAAAAAAATTGTTTTGATATTAATTAAATAATAAATAATAAAATAATAATAGCAATTAATTCGAAGTAATTTTATTAATTAAAATCAAAAAGAAATGCAACCCCAATTGCAATTAAACTTTTCGATAATCCAATCACTTATCCTATCCATCTCATTTAATTTTACTATCACGTATGTTTCGTCCTTCTCGTTGACTAACGACAAGTAAACAAAAAAGGGGTGACACACGAACGATATCACAGTATCAACATTTCTTGCTTATTTTGTATACACAAGTGCTACGGCGAATGAAGGAGAACACGAAGAACAAGGTCAATTGGATGTTAACTTGAAAATGAAAAAATTAAAAAAATTAAAAAGAGAGAGAGAGAGAGAAAGAGAAAATGATAGCACGCACACCATCCTTCGAAAATCGTTTCTTGGCTTTGACAATAAGAAATAAAGGTCAGGATGAAGGGTAAAGACTAGATCCCAGTCGAGGTTGACATTTGCCTCGAAACCTTACCTTGAAATACGGCTTCGGTATGGTCTAGCACGTACTATGTACGCTTTTACGATTCATTTCGATGAGAACGTAGTTCATTTATAAACAATACGACCGATAACAAATATTTTCTAAGAGAGGTACATTTAATTTAACGTCGTTCAAATTATAACATCGTGTTTACTCTTGTTTACATGCTCGTAGTCATATTTCAAAACGATTTATAAGCATCGCGTATGTTAATATTATTATTTTATGTATACTATATGTGCCTATTTAGATACATATATATATGTGTGTGTGTGTGTATGTATTTTAAAAATTTTACGTAAGATATTATTTTGTTAATAATTTATTATACAATATAATGTAATATAATAATCCTTTGTATTATCGTTACAAAGAATCTGTATGTAGAATTCTTTTTTTCTTTGTTTTTTTTTTTAAGTATATAATAATTTCTAACCTGATTAGAAATAAATAACTATTCTACATATTATATACATATAGATATATTATAATTACAAGCGTAATAATTATAAATTATTGTAGAGTAGATATTAAATAAAGAAAAAATTGACTTTGCGATTACCTAAGAAACACAACAATTTTCATTAGAAATCTCATTTTAAAACGCCATACGATTACAATAATATTTCATTAAATATTCATTCATCCAATATCTCAAACGTTATTCCCTAAATAACCAACTATCGTTTATAACTTGTCAATGAGAAATCATGACGCGTTAATCGAAATGATCGATAACGATCTCATGTTCTACTTCTCATAGACGACTACGTTTAAAGGCATTTCGATTGTTACCGAATCATTTGTGAAGTAACTTTGAGGTATCGTATATACTTGGCTCGATCGATAACGTTACGCAATCGGATGCAGCGAAAGAGAAAAAAAAAGAAAAAGAAAAAAAGAAGAAAGAGAGAAAAAAAGAAGAGTGAAAGAAAAAGAAAGAAAATAAAGAAAGAAAGGAGAAGAGAGGGGGAGAGAGAGAACGAAAAAAAATAGAGCAAATATTTCCTTATCTATCTATTCCAAAGCTTTATAATTGGCGACTTGGAGGAAATATGGTTTAAAATGTTTTAATCTCTTTGAAAATCATTAAAAGAAACTTTTAACGAGAAAGAGAAGAAGGATGAGCGACAACGGAAGGCGTGTAATAGCCATCTTATCAGCAAAAGGCTTTAGAGTTATCTTACTATGGCTTCACGATCAACATTAAGCAACTCGTAATTCAGTTAAAGGTCCTTGAGTAAAATTTACGATATACATGTAATGACTACGATAAGAGTTATTTATCTCCAACGATAAATAACTATTTACCAATTACAATTAGGTATAAAAATATATTTGAGAATTTAAGGAGTAGCGTTAAGAAAACATTTCAACGAATTTTTAATCCATTTCCTATATAATCTTTTTATCCTTAGGTGTTATTACGAATTAAATTCTAATCTCGATTTGAAATAAAAGATACACGTTTACCGTACGGATCATTTTCTAATCGTATTTCTTTAATAAAAATCAATAGAAATTTCTACGATATTTTTTCATGATTGTTTTCTATTGTATTATCAGATTCTTTGATTAATTACTATCTTTTCTCATTAATCTACACGTTCACATTATTCGATATTTTATCAAAATATTTTTTAAAATATTTACGTCAATTTATTTACAGTTAGTATTTGATTTTTATATATATATATATATATTTTTTAATCATATTTATCCGTTCAAAACGTTGATCCTGGTGTAAATTTATTCAATTACATTTGTTTAAAAAGAAATTTTGAAATTTATCTAATAATCTAATATCTCTATATTGTCATATATTTCTATTATTATGACAATTATCTCTTTGAAATGAGTCATAAAATATCAACTAGATTTAAATATATTTTTAATTATTTTTATATATTATATTTCATGATAATATGTATAATATATAGAACTATATATTTCGACTATTTTATTTCTAATTTTTTGTGAAAAAATACATAAATAAATAAATAAATAAATATATATATATATATATATATATATATATATATATATATATCATATAGTAATATTATAATAATCTTTCTGAATTAGAATTCATAGAGCATTAATATTATTTACAATATTTATTCCTTATAAATCGATATACATATTTGAAATTAAATTTTGATACATATCTAATCATCTCTAATACATTTTCAAAAATATTTCTTTATTAATACAATTATCTTCATAATGATACATAAAAGATCAAATTGGATAGTAATATTTTTTGAATTGTTATCTAAATTTATACAATAAATTAATCATATTATTAATTATATTGATAATCTTTCTGAACATTTCTACTTTTTAAACTATTATCAATAAAAATATTATATTCATAGATAAAGTGATATATATATATATATATATATATATATATATATATATATATATACGCATATAAAAATAATAATAATTCTCGTTGTCAATGAGAATTCACGTATTTTAATAATTCAAAAGGATAATTAATTTGATAATAAAAGATCGATTTGATACAACGTTATTCTTCGTTTAGAAACGAAGTTTAAACGAGCTATCTCAAATCTATAGAGGACGGAATTATCCGTGGGTATATTTCTTACGGTCGAATAAACGATGGATTATGGTCGGAGAAAATTAGTTTTCCCTCGATGTGCTCGTACCGTGTTTGTTCGTTGAATTTGGTAAAAGGTTTGAGGGGCGGGGTCGTCGGTCAGGTAACAGCAGCAACACCACAACCGGTAGAACCAGTAAATAGTAACAAGATAGATCAAGGGTGAATCTTCAAGTAACCTTAGGATGGCACGATTTCTCTTATGCGAATATAAAAATACAATGGCGGATACGCGCCCAGGCTAATTATTATTTTAGACCTCAATTTCGATCGAACGGCCCTTCCAATTTTCGACCTCGTAAAATATTACCTTCAACGACGAACTCGAACATGTGTTTATACCGCCTGCTCGATACATGTATGTTAGCGTATCTCTGTGCGAGTGTGTGTACGTGTATATTATAAATATGTATGCGTATATATATATGGGTTTACGTATGTTTTACCATCTCCAAACTATTTCCCAATTTTTTTCTCCTTTTTTCATATTTTTTCTCTTTCTTTCCTTGTCTCGCGAATGATTAAATGAAATATAAATTCGTTCGTTGCAATATTTATTCTAAATTAGGATCGTCTATCTTTTTCTTTTCCATTATTTTTCTTTTCTTTTTTTATTGAAATCTAACAATTTCAAATGAAATCGGAATAGCGATGCGTTCGTACACAAGAACACAAAAATCCGTAATTTTGTCTAGAATAATTTTCTTACACAAATTTTCTAACGCTAGAACGATCAATTTCTCTGCGACAATTAATTTTTCCTCTTTCGAAAATTAATTGCTGTCGTCTGGAAAAAGATTAAAAAATATAAAAGCAAAACATCGACGGACGATTGAAGTAGGATTAAAAAGGAAAAAGAAAATAAATAGAAAATAGAAGAAGAGTGGCGTTAAAAATATCTGAGAGAAGTCAAAAGGAACGGACTGACTTAGAAATCGATAGCGGCCTATATCATCTTCCATCAAGTTTTTCTTTAAATGGTTTATCGTTTTCTATCGGGCTACCTAACCAAAATTATGCGGGCGAAAATATGATGCTGTCAGTTTGGAATTCTCTCTCTCTCTCTCTCTCTCTCTCTCTCTCTCTCTCTCTCTCTCTCTCTTGCTCTCTTTCCCTCTGCCATTTTCCAAATCTCACGCCTCGTTTGTCACGAAAGATATTCGTGGAAATGGAAGCCAGAACTCAAATGACTCTTCTTCTCTTTATCACTCTATCTTCCTTTGTTCTCTATTGGTCAATGTTATAAAAAGATTTTGCAGGATCCTTCTCGAATGAATGGAAACTTGACTAAACGATCTTTCTAATTTAGAAGGTCCTTCATTTATTTAAAAAAAAAAAAAAAAATCTTGTTTGAACATTCTTACAAGGAAGATATTTAATTACGTGAGTGTCATACAAAATAACATCGAGAGATGTTTTTTAAAAGTTCACCGATGCTTCTAAACAAATTAGAATTTAATAGGAACGTTCGAGCACGGTTTTTCTATTTTTGTCTTTTTTTTTTTCTTTAATCAATTATAAATTTAATGTGTACTTGGATTTTCGATAATTATATTTAAATATTTTAATAAATGATATAGGATTTCATTAACAAGAATTGAAACTTGATCTTTGCAGGATACACTCCAAAGGTTACCGAAGAGTTAAATAATTTACTTCAAGAAATAATCTCGTGTATACATTTTAACCGCACATATTGTAGAATAATTAATATTTTAAAAAATAATTACATTAAGTACTATTACATTAAATAAGTATACGAAATGCACGAATTTTTTTATGTTAGTTATAAATTTAATAATTTGTACTTTTCTTGATTAATTATGTACATAATTAATGTATACAATTAAAACTAATCAACTAATTAAATAATAATAATAAGAATATATGTGGTGCGCACTGATAAAAAGTAATTGAAGTACAAAAAATCCTATTTGAACTTTTTCATGTTTCTTCCATAAGCATAATGCTATATGCTTTTCTGCAATGAGATCAACTCTAATTTTCTAGAATAATTATTTCCTTAGGAGTGGGTACATAATTAAAATCATAAATTAACAACGAAACTCTACTACAACATTAAACACGTTTATCTCTTAAAGTCGTTTAAGCATGTTGATCCCTTTTTATCAGAGTACATACGAGAAAGAAAGAGTTTACAGTAAATTAAAAGAAAATTACGACTTTCCATTATAGTTACACAAATATTAATATAATTTGCATTTAAACAAAAAAATTAATTATATAATTTCAATTATAAATTAATAATTATATCTGTTTATTTATATATATATTTTTTTAATCGATCATGTAATAAAATTTTTATCACTTACATATAATAAAATATAATCGCTTTTAAATATGACCAAGCATGCGAAAGAAATTATTCTCAGTTTTGTATTAAATCGATTGTTAACGTTTAGTAAAACAAACTCTTGACAATTAAGCATGTAAAATAATATATATATATATATATATATATATATATATGTATGTATGTATGTATGTATGTATGTATGTATGTATATAACGACAAATAGTAAACCATATAGAAGAAGTTATAATTGAAACATTAAGTAAAACGAGAGAGATCGTTGATGCGACAAAATATTAATACTCCCTGCTCGTTACTCTCACTACAGAAATATATTACAAGCGATTACATCGAATTTGTAGTAACATACGTAGTTACATAGCTCTCACTTTCTCTCTCTCTCTCTCTCTCTCTCTCTCTCTCTCTCTCTCTCACTCTCTCTCTCTCTCTCTCTCTTTTTCCCCCGTATCGTATAGTCTCTATACAACAGTATGAAAAGAGTCTAAGTATTCGAGATTCTAGAGATAAGCGTTCGAAATATAAATCAAGTGGCCATCTTGGCTACGGAAAGTTATTCGAAGAAGAGCTGTTTCAACGACTTACAAATCGTCCGACTCGTCCGTCCGATCCACATGATAGTAAATAGACGTACGAAGCCGATCGAGAATTCTGATAACAGTAATCTAAGATAAAAGAATATTTGCAGATAGCTCGAAGAAACTTTCTTACAAATTGTACGAAAGATTTATGGCCCGTATTCCTTCCTCCACACAACATTTTTAATAATAACAAGATGTAGTTGGTAAAAAAGAAAATTAATAATAATAATAATAATAATAACAATACAGTCAAATGTATCTAAGAATTCTAATGACAATTAATATACCGATTGATAGTAACAACGATTGATAATAAAATCTATTATATAAAAAGAATAATATTATGTCATCGTCAGGAAAAATAAGATGATGAAATATATCTACGGAAAAAAAAAAGAGAGAGAGAGAGAGAAAGAGAAAACAAAAATAATACCAACGACATAGCTTACGAATGGAAATGGTGCGTCGAATGAAGTGCGTGTACGAGAATAATAATAATAAAAAAAGAGAAAGAGAGAGAGAGAGAGAGAGGGAGAGAAAGAAATCAACTCACCAATGGTGCACAATCACGTGGCTGTTCCCCTTCGGGCAAAGTAGTGATAAGAAAGAGAACGGGACTGGTGACAAGTAGACTGGTAACGAGTAACATGGCGAACGTGAGCAAAGCCTTATGTACAGCTTTACTTTTTCTAAGCCAATAACACGGAACGCAGCAGATCCAAGTTCCTTGTTGTGCCGGCCTTTCAACGTGCAGCATAGGTTCGTCTTGAAGTGCTTGAACTTCTTCGGGCGAGGCAGTAGTACCGGTGGTGCCACCTCCACCAGTCCCCGGCCCCCCACCACCAGTTTGATGTACGTGCCCATGCGTATGGGTCCCAGCTAATGGGCCGGTTCCACCACCCCCACCTCCTCCTCCTCCTCCTCCTCCTCCTCCTCCCCCACCACCACCTCCACCGCCGCCTCCGCTTCCTGGAGCGCACAAAGTGCGAGGACTCAATGGCAATCTCACGCTTGCCTCTCTCGATCTTTCAAATCGACCACTATCTCGTCCACTTCTACTACTTCCTAATCCACTACCTATACCACCACCACCACCACCACCACCACCACCACCACCACCACCACCTATACCACCACTGCTACTATTATTACTACTATTGCCGACACCACTACCGCCTACACCACCCCCGCCACGGGCCCCACGGCCCCCGTAACTTCGGCTCACCGTGCACAGAGCCACATTTGCCGGGTTCCTGAGAACCTTCCCTCAATATATCGTCGTCCCTCGATAACTTAGTATCGACACCCGCCACGTTTTCGATAGATCAGCTACGCCGATCCAACGAGTATCATTGGGCTTCCTTCCTTCGTCTAAAGCGATTTCTCTCTCCTTCGATCTCGCCGTCACTCAGTTCTGCAATAATAATTTTTCATTTGTTAGAGGAGGGGGGAACTTACTTTTTCTCTTAACTTTTTTTTTATTTTCATTTCCGTTTCTTTATTTTTCCTTTTTATGTTTTACCAAGTCGTCCGATAAAAAGTGCGTACCCGATCTTAATTCCATATTTTCAAGATACAACATCGATATTTCTATTTCGAATTTAAATTTCCGAGATAAAACGCAAATTTGTAAATGGACTTTGTCAAACGTTTCGTTTCAAATTAATAAGTTTCTAATATCGTTAGATACGTACGTACCAAAACATGTTCCGATAGATATATGAGAAAAGAGAAGCGGCACGAACTTTACGGACAATATTAGTCCTTTGCAAATACGTCACTACCGCATTCGTAATAATATTCTTTTTCTTTTTTTTTTTTTTTTATTTTTCATAAAGAATTGATAATTTAGAAAAAAGCGATAATCTTAATGAAACACCTTTCATAAATAACAAGCATCGAATTAAATTCCATGGAAAATGTTAACGTCGCATAAGGGATCAGTCTATCGAAAAATTCTGATCTTAATTATCTTTAAATAAATATATTATTCGTTAAAAATAAAACGGAGAAAAGCTTCCTCTCGTTAGACCGTAATAATCCCATATAAATGAATTCAATTATTAATTCTTACAATTTTGCAATTTTATATATCGACACTCCTTAACAATCATTAATATTATATTTCCATCTATTATAATATAACATATTTAATATAAAATATGTTCATGTGCGCCTCAATGCTCATTGATAAATTTAGGTTGCTAATGGTGATATCGAATAATCGTATAAATTAACAAACCGTAAAGCTTATTTCCGATTATATCATCGCTCAATAATCCGAAGCATACATCGATTATTTCCATTTATAATTACTTTGATGCGTGTGCGTGCGTGCGTACGTGTATATACATATCTTAATATTATTGATAAAATTACAATGACGACTATCTTATTTTACAATTAATCTATCATATGATGATAACTGAAATGAAATCTTAATTACTTTGCCATATAACTTCATATTCTTAATAAATTTACAATTGTCAAATTATCTATTAATTATATCAACATTGTTAGATATATAATTAATGACAATTATCTTATTTCGCGATGAAAAAATCATACAATAGTGATATAAATATCGTGGTTGCGTGTTAGTTGCATCTTCAATATGAATTCCTTCGCCACATAGCTTCATATTCTTAATAAAATTGAAATACGATAACGACCGACATAACACATAAAATTTGCATATTGCCCGTTATCAATAGACATTATATTTTCAATCAATTTACAATTTCTATAATAACCGTCTTATTTTGCGATAAATCGATAATACGATAACGACATGTATTAACTAAAAAGTTTCCATCGGATAAAGTCGAACGGTGATCGAATATACTACAAATTTTTGTCTCTTGTTTGAAATTAAAAATTTCTTACGATTAATCTTTTCTTTTTCTTTTTTTTTTTTTTGTTTGAACGAATTGTGAACAAAGAAAGAACGAGAGAAAGAATGATTAAAACTGTGCGACTTCGAGATTACATGGAGATTTATAAAAGATTCGTTTCAAATCGTGTTTAAAAAAAAAAAAAAAAAAGAAAAAAAAATAAAAAGTGTTACGCGTATCACGATACTCAAAAACACTATATAGTAAATGTATATACATACATATATATATATATATATATATATATATATATATATATATATGTATATATATATATGTATATATACACACACACATAAATACGATATGGTATATACTATATACTATATAGATACATACATATGACCTTTTGTTTTCGTAGACCTCGTTCCCAATAGTTATTTATTGCAACGTGTCGACCTATCAGGCATCGTTAAAATGGAACAACGGCCGGAACCTGGGATGGTTCCACATACTTCGAAGGAACAATTTGCTTTTGCTACGCTATAATTCTCTCTCTATCTCTTTCTCTTTCTCTCTTTCTTTCTCTCTCTCTCTCTCTCTCTCCCTCTCTCTCTCTCTCTCTCTCTCTCTCTCTCTCTCTCTTTCTCTCCTTATAATTTCTCTCTTTCTGTTATCTTACCAAATTTATATCCAAATCTCGTTAATAGTACATTGGAATGTAAATCAAATCGAGCAATTCTTCATCGTCAAGAATAAAGTAAGATGAATTTGATGGATTATGACGATTCCATAGTTCGTTCGTGAGTAACTGAAATTAAGGTTTCTCCATCACAAATCGATGGGAAAGAAGAAAGAGAGAGAGAGAGAGAGAGAGAGAGAGAGTGAGAGATTTCATGCTACGTTGAAATTATTTCGCTAACAATAAGTAAGCATTCGTGTTATCGTTACGATCGAATCTAACAAAGGTCTTTTCAACCATTTCTAAGAAATTTTATGTTTACCATGTATATCAGTAATAGGACTTTAAACTGCAGTATAAGAGATATATGTACGTAATGTTACCTATTTATCTAAAACAAGTACCTCGTTGAAATTGAACCTGTTAGAACTGAATTTTTAATATCAATAATCGTACTAAATGACATATCATTTTTTATACTTAATCGAAACTAAACGATACGTTGATTCTATTTTTATCGATTTGAGAAAAATCTAAATTTTTATGATAATAATTAATTGTAATAAATAATAATAATAATAATAAATATTAAAATTTTAACAAATAATACACTTTCTTCTACAGATTAAATACAGTAATTTTGTATAAAATAAATTTCTTCGATGAATCGTATTTTCTATACGATACACAAAAATATAATTTCTATAACATTAAGTTGTAACATACATAAATGAATTTGTTCGCAATTATAAACAAATTATCCGACAAAACGAATTTATTAGACGATATAACAAAAATTATGTAATAAATAATACATCTTCCTATAATATATACTTCCCGAAATTATTTCTAAAATACATTAATATACGCGTACGTATGTTTATAAATATTATGGAAATCAAATACATACAGATTTTTTCGAAAGAAATAAAATCAAGCATATGTGAATACAAATACATACACACACGTACGTACGTACGTACGTAGATACATGCACTTGTGTATAAACGACACTGATATAAAATATGAAAAACAAAAGACTAGGAAATCTCACATCGTAGAGAAATGAGTCCCCCTCGTGTTCTGAATAAATAATTCTTCAAGATTTCAAAGTACGTGTATGCGTAAGCATACATACATACATACAAACATCATACATACATACATACATACGTACGTACATGTATGCATTCATACATATGTACATACATACACTCACTCACACACACACACGCACAGAGGGAGAGAGAGAGAGAGAGAGACAGACAGACAGACAGACAGACAGACGGACGAACGGACAGATGGACAGAGACAAACACATACATAGAAATACACGTACATACATAATACGTAAATGCATACGTACGTACAAACTAA
>OU427004.1:2626041-2651041 GCA_911387935.1 Dolichovespula saxonica | reverse complement strand
TAAAATATACATAGGATGTGTGTGTGTGTGTGTGTGTGTGTGGGTGTAGGGTGTGGGTGTGTGTGTGTGTGTATGTATGTATATATATATATATATATATATATATATATATATATATATATATATTGATCATTGACATCGAGATACATCGCGTGACAAGTTAATTGAGACATTAATGATACTTTTGTCCGACTTTGTAATCTTATTGATATATTATCGAAGTATAGCATATCCGAAAGATTTTTCGTGAAGAGAAAAAGGGATTCCCTTTGTAATGGAGCTCTTATAAGCTTTGCAGTATATCCACGGCATTGTTCTTTTCTTTATAAAGAGATAGCTCTAATTCATTATTAATTACAGTCATGTCTCGAGTGTACAATTAACGTGAACGTCAATCCTTTGTGTTATCAAAAATCACATTCATTTTTTATCGCTACACTACGTTCGTTGTAAGTATATGTATATATATATGAAGCTTTTGTATGTTTTACAGAAAACTTCGTACGTAAAAGTTCGAAGGTTAAAACCTTCGATATATATAATAATTTTATTTTATTTTATTTTATTTTTTACAACATCGATATTACTAAATATTTAAACAAAAATTTATGTGTGTGTGTATATATATATATATATATATATATATATATATATATATATGTACACACACATACGTTAGATATATAACACAATATAACACAATATATGGATATGGATATAAAATAATTATATTCCATACATTTTTTTTCAGCAAATAAAAATGACTGAATCTAATAATAATTAAAATATAATATAATATTATACACACACATATATACATATATATGTTTGTATGAGTGTATAATTATTATTATATTCAACCATTTTGAATTTTTTAAAAGAAAGAGAATTTAGAATTGATCAATAATACAAAAGGGATTACCGGCAAAAGGAATGTTCGTTCGTTATCAATTTATTGTATCATTCGGTTTAGCATATTTAATCCTATAATTCTTATTTACATGCATATCACGTTTCTCACTTACCTTACGATATTGTTCATTCGATGGACAGTTTCAAAGTGATATAACGCAATTACGAGCGAAGCTAACGACTTAACCTAACCTCTACAATGTTAATTAAACTCTTTGTACGTTACGATGTCGTTATAATGTCACAAATATCAATGAACGTATATATTCGTGTACTCAGCTTGCAAAATGAAATTCGTTGGATTAAACAAATTTGTGTGAATAATTTTGTTTAGAAATTAATTAAACAAATTTGAAGGTATATTATATAAAAACGATGCAGGCCAAAAAATAAATATTTTATTTGTTTTTGTTGTTTTTGTCGTCGTCGTCTTCATCGTCGTCGTCATCGTCGTCGTCGTCACGTACATCATGTACAGAATAAGGTTTTGATTAAACGTATTTTAACTATAATATATATTATGTATCATTTATGTGTATGTATATTTATATTTATATATAGATATAGATATATCTCTTCACACTCTGATCTCTACATCTCTCTAACATACCTACATAAAGTTTATCCGTTGATTTTGTAACTTCTTTTGCATTACTTGGTGACTCTTAAAACAAGAATGAAAATAGATATATATATATTTTTAAATTCTCTTTCTTCGTTTATCGCTCTAATACATTACATTCATACGTACATGCGTATACATTTATTCTTTCTTTCTTTCTTTCTTTTATTTCCAATTTAATCTGATTAGCTAGCATCAACTAGCATCAATGTTTTGGCTAAAAGTAACTTGAATTATTACGCGTATTATCTTTCTTTGTTGCAACTTGCAAACCACGCTTTAACGGTTTTTAACAAAAAAATATTTGATTTAATTGTGTGAAGCAGAATAACAAAAGCAATAATGAGAACATTATTGTCTCACATTTAATGATGGAAAATTTTTCTCTTTTTTTTCTTTTTTTTTCCTTTTTTTTTTTACTTTTAATTAAACAATCAATGTTATATATAGTACAGTAGAACCTTTATTATCTGAATATTGAACATTATATTTCATTTTGTCATCATTATTAGATTATACCTGAGATCATTAAGTCATACCTAATATTTTATTCCTTCTATAATAAAGTTTCAGATTTATTCATTATCAAGCATGCATTGTAGTAGATATTTCGTACATAATGTTTCATTGTTTTTTATAATGATCAAAATAAAATTTCTGATTAATTCGTTATCAAATATTTTTTATAGTAACAGATATATATTGTGTGCGTGTGTGTGTATACATGTACATATATATATATATATATATATATATATATATATATATATATATATGTATGTATGTATGAATGTATATATAACATTTTGTTTAATCTGTAATAACAATAAAAATGAAGTTTTGGATTATATTATTATTAAACATTCACTCTATCATAACAGATATATGGTACACATAATATTTTAGTTTGTTTGTAACAGTAAAAAGAAAGTTTAACAATAGTTAATTATAAAAATGAGACGATATTAATGGTTCTACTGCATATATTATTCATTGAGACAATATAAGAGTTAGCTTAAAAGAAGTCTAATGTTTCATAGGAAACCTTTCATTAACAGCCAATCACTATATAGCTTAACTGGATAAAGCGTTAGAACAATGTAAACACGGTAAGGTGATCTTCGACCGTGAACCCTAGCTAAAGGTGTTTTCCAACACCTATGTTAGCTTTATAAAGTAGAAACTCTGATAATCGCGCGTACAACACTTATAATATACTACATAAGTACATATAATGCATCTCGAATCTTTATCATTTTTCTTTTCGTTTATTCTTTCTAATAAATCATTGATAATCCAAGCAAAAGCGAACAATTTATATTTAAAATTGGAAATGTAAATAACATTTTATCGATAACGTTCTTTGATCAAACTGGTCCATGCGTGCAAACATCGACGTTTTTTTCTGTTCTCTTTTTTTTTTGTCTTAGACTCATTATATATTTTGCGTATAATAAATTCGCGTGTTAATTAAAAGATTTCACCATTATTGAAATTTAAACATTTCATTTCCGCTTAGGATCCGTTTCATATTTAATTAATATAAGTGCAGTTGTTTCGCGTTGGAGATTTGTTGAAGATAGTTCAGAATGATATTAATTAGAATTAACAATTAAAATATTAGAAAAATGTGACGATCAATTAATTTCAATATTTTCCTCTTATTAATAATTAAAGTTATCTTCCTATATTACTCAAGTAAAAATCGTCCAAAAATCATTATAAATGTTTGAATATTTCGTAATGTTAGCAAAATAGATGGAGAGAAGGAATTTCAAATTTTTTTTTTCTTCATAAAATTCTACTAATGGCGTAATCCTTTAATCTAATATTTGATAAAAAAAGAAAATTGTTAACCCTTTACGATTAGTTTGTGCAAAATAGTAAAGTAGATTTTTTTAGATCATCGTCGATATGTATCCTGGTCCATTCTTTCATTGATCTTCGGAGTGAACAACTAGTATGATTATTTTTATAAAATTATAAACATTTCTCAGGACAATATTTTATAAAACAATATAATAATAGATATGCGTATATACGTCGTTTAGAAAAATGAGTGCGTTTTTATTAGGACTTCACTGAACAAGAAATGAATTTGTTCTTGTTATCTCTTTCTCTCTCTTTCCTTTTTTTTATTTTTGATTTAATTGATCACAACTACGATTTCTATGGTCAAACTAATCTTATTTAGCGTCGTTGAAAATTTTTTTGTTACTTATTATATAAATAATATGATCTAAAAAAAAAAGGAAGAGAGAAGCATTTGTCGGTATAGAAGAATTCGAAAAATATAGAGATGAGATTGGAATACATCATAAGTAATTTTTTTTTTTTATATCATTAATTAAATAAACAATCATCTTTTCTATTCTTTTTTTTTTTTGATACAGGGTGAATCGTATTACGCGATATCATTTAAAAGAAAAAAATAAATAAATAAGTCTATCATCGCTAAACATTGATGGATTTTAAAGATTTTATCTCAACTTTGTATAATTTAAAAAGTTGTTTACACACGCAATACACCCTAATGTACCTAAATTATCATTTTAATTATGTTAATTTTATGAATATACAATTCTTCTCGTACATTTAACATCCAAGACATTATAATCTGTTCTTCAACGATATATAATCTAATATAAATATATAAAAACAATTAGAGAATTCTCGAAGTATAAAAAAAAAGCTATAACTCACGTTTTAAATCATGGAAATCGCTATTTTTTTTTTTTTTTGAATCGTAAAGTAAAAGTCTCTTGGCCATCTTGTTTCTTTTTTTATTTTTTTAACTTATTTCCACTTTAAAAAAGAAAAAGAAAACTGCCTCTAAAAAAATAAAAAAAATAACGTCGATGTCACAACAAATTAACAAGTTAAAATTATAAAAGATTCATCGGCTAAATCTAAGCAAATATTAAATATGGTTAGTTAAAAACTTTGTTTTAATTTGATTTCGTTTTATAAACTCGAACGTTGGCACGCCTGGACCGACATAGATCTTCTGTCTTTCTCTTTCATTCTCTTGCACAATCTTTCTCTCTCTCTCTCTCTCTCTCTCTCTCTCTCTCTCTCTCTCTCGCGTGCGCGCTTTTGCATTCATAATCATTGCTGTCGACTCTAAGCACGCCATGAAACTCCGCTAACGAACGAATTTAATGGAATATCTCGGCTAAAATTTTTTTTTTTTTGGACTGGCTCGTCGAATTAGCGAGCACGACTTTCTTTTACAGAATAAATTATTATTGTTCCCAAAAAGACTACTACGCGCGCATCAGGCTCAAATTCGTTACCATTGAAATAGAATATACCAAATTTTCAATTGAATCATTTCGTTTATTATAGATCTTTATTAAATTTCTATTTTAATCTCTCTCTCTCTCTCTCTCTCTCTCTCTCTCTCTCTCTCTCTCTCTCTCTCTCTCTCTCTCTCTCTTTTTCTCTCTCTCTCGCTCGCTCTCACTCTATCTCTCTCATTCTTACACGACATATTTTTTTTCTCATACGAGCCAAAAACGCGCGTTTGTGACAATATGTATGTGCATATTCTGTTTTTGCGTTATTATAATAATAATAATTATTATTATCAATATAATAATAATAATAATAATAATATTATTATTATTATTATTATTATTATTTTAGTTGTTGCTTTTTTTTTATTTTTAACGTTCCATAAATCTTTTCCATACTGTGTAAGTTGAATAAATGGTTTTTTTTTAATAATTCTTCTTTTTTTTGTTTTTTTTTTTTTTAATTTCTGTTTCTTACTTATTATTTGTTACGTTAAATTTGTCGTTCCTCGTCCGTAGAGTTTCGTCGCCTTTTTCTTTTCTTTTTTTTTTTTTGTTTCATTGTTATTTTATATTTGAAAACCTCTTTCCTAACGCGTCGGCTCGAAAAACAAATGTTCGTGCGATTAAATGAAATTTGTAAAAAGCTGTTCTTTCTTTATGTTTTTCTATTTTCTTTTCTTTTTTTTTTTTTGTTCTGTTCGTCTGCTCTCGTCTCTTCGCAGGCTTGAGAGAGATTTTTTAGGGAAGTATATGAGATTAATGAAGATTAATCTCAACGTTCTCATTAACGCGAATGCGGAAAGGAAAAGATTAAAAAAAAGGAAAAAAATATAAATTTCGCGCGAACATTTTTAATTTCGAGCGGCCATATTAAATGTCGGTCTTTTATCGTTACATCGCACTCGAACGTTCTTCGTGAGCCTTTTTCACAATTGCCAATTTCGAGTATGGATCTGCAGCTGGTAATCCGGTATATGGTGGTTCCCTGGTACCGTGTAACATCAATGTCCATTCTCTGATCCAACCGTGTCGAGGTATTTGCGAGTTTAAGCTGACCTATAACACGATATCACATCCTTGTTATTACTATGAAAATGCATATGGTCGAAGTGCAGAATGTAATGTGGTAAAAGGTTGTAATGGCGGTACACGTTCCACGTACAAAAATAATTTCATTACGTGGAAACAGCAATATTTGCAATTATATGTGGTTCTCAGCGATATTACCGTAGAATTTATCCGACACGTCGCGAATGATATTGCTTAGTTATTAATTAAAAACAAATGGAAAAGAAAAGGCGGGATGAGGGAAGGGGGAAGAAAGATATATTAGTAAAAGAACATTGGTTCGATTTTAAGTTTACAATATTGAACGAGATTTTATCGATTAAGTTTTATCGATTTGGAAAGAAGAGAGAAAAGAAATTAAACCGATCACCGATCATTACTAACTGATGTAACTTTTTAATCGAGGGATTAACATTTTTATAATGTCATAATTTTAACGTACAAGACGAATTGTGAGAAGCGTGAAGTTTTATTAAAAAGATCAAAAGGTTTGAGAACCACTGGTATAGTATAATAAACCCTCGTTATCGACTTATTATTTATAAGATGATATTAAAGAGTTCGAAAAAAAAAAAGATAGATGAAAAACACAATATCGTCTCTCATGGCAATATTCTTTTTTTTTTTTTATGCAAATGATTACTTTTACGGTCATATCACTTTTGAGAGAATCTGTACGATTCTATGAGAGCACAATATCGTTGAGTCACGTCATTTCGTACTTTGCTTAAGGCACGAGATTTTAATTGAAAGTATGAAAAGCTTGACCCTTGACATTTCGAAAAGAGTAGTAGCAACTTTGTACCTCCAACAACCAAGTTCCTTGAGGATATTCGCCCCAAGTGTGAGTTGTCATGAACGGCCACTTCGTAAATCCATCTCTGTGATCGTCGTCGTTGATTCTGCGACTTAATATCATCGACCTTTGAAAAAGTCAATAGTTCAATGAATTTGTTCTCTTTGAAGGATCGTTACGGTATCAATGTTTCCAATTGGATCGATTTCGAATTACACGCTCAAGTGTTCGGACGTATTAAAAAACGTATAAATATCAAATCACATTATAAGTTTGTCGATATTTTAGAAATTTTACCTTTTCTTTTTTTTCTTTGCAAAATATAATACGACAAATGTTCATTTAAAATACAACTTGTCAAATATAATTTGATAGATGTTTATTCGATTAAACGAATATCATCCTCTCTCTCTCTGTGTGTGTGTGTGTGTGTGTGTGTGTGTGTGTGTGTGTGTGTGTGTGTGTGTGTGTGTGTGTGGGTGGGTAGGTGGGTGGGTATGGGTGTATGCGTGTGTATGAACTTATCAGAAATAATTCAATGATACATAAAATTTAATTAATCGTAAAATTTGTCAGAGTAATTTATGGATCAACGAGCGGATAATAATTCGTTTAAGTTGTAAACAAAATTGTTAATTGTATCGTAATTCGTTTCAACGTGTCGCGAAATCACGTTGTTCCGTTCTAAAACCACCTAAATGTGGAATTCGTAATACACTTGTAAGTGCAGATTTAAACGACACATATATCTAAACATGTACATTGCATATGACATACCTAGTTCCCATCGGCGAAGTTAGGAACAATTCGAGATCTCCTCGACGGGTTGCATTTACGGAAATGACGGCTTGAACGTGTTCTAAGTAATTAACCGCATATTCCGTTCCGGCACATGCGTCGGTCTTGATTTTCAACAGAAACGACCGTTCATTGGTAACTTTCCTGTAAAAATTCAAGAACAAAACGTGAGAGAGAGAGAGAGAGATCCTTTATTGGATTTCTTCGATCAACTGAACAAAAAAAAAAGAGAGAGAGAAGGAACAACAAGAAAACGTTGGTTTTCTTTCTTTCTTTTTTCTCCTCTTCTTTTTTCCTTTTTTGTTACCTCATTCTCAAAATTACTGTACGCGATCGGAATTTTTTTTTTTTTAATCAATTAAAGCGATTGAATCTAAAATTGTTTATCAATAATAGGAGAATATATATATATATATATATATATATATATATATATACATAAAGTTAAAAAAATAATTTTCGTTCGTCCCGCACAAAATTGAATCGAATTAATACGTAATTTTTCGTATCGTTGGATTTATATACGAGTTTAATTTACGAATTAAATCAATTTCGATATACAAAATCGATTATTGATATATAAATATTTATACATCGATTAATTTTATAATTTGATTGAAAAAAAATAGAAAAAAAAAGAACAGAAACTTCTTTCTAAATCTAATATTATATTTTTAATTAATTTATTTATTTATACATCGCGACGTATACAAAAACGTGACCTATTAATTAATTTTATATAACTTTTTTTTCTTCTATTTTTTCTTTTTTTAATCAGAAACACTTCTTTATAATTTTAATATTTTTTAACCTTTTTTTTCTATCTTAAAGATAATGGAAGAGTTTCGGTGAAGTAATAATCCTAGGAAATTTCTAACAGACCAAAATAACATCTAATTCGTTCGAAAGCGTTGAATGTGCGAAAGCTGGAATAAAGCCGAACTTCTGCCGGGAGATAGCAAGCTTCTTTAAATCGATACTCGACGGTCCGTAAATAATAACATTATTACGGTGCTTTAATTCGATTCGTACGTTGCTCAATAAATGAAAGAGAGAATAGGATGGCGTATAATAATACGTAGAAAATCTTATTTCGACAAATGCTTTGACATAAAAATAATTATCTTTTTTTTTGTAAATATGATAAAATTTTGAAATATAATTAAATAAAAAGAAAAAAAATATATGAATGGTCATTCCAAATAATATTTGTTGTCAAAATATACAATATATATATATATATATATATATATATATATATATATATATATATAAATATATATATATATATATATATATATATATATATATAATTTTATATTATATATATATGTATGTGTATATATATGTGTGTATATATATATGTTTTTTATATTATATATATATGTATGTGTATATATACGTGTGTGTATATATATATGTTTTTTATATTATATATATATGTGTGTATATATATATATGTTTTTATATTATATATATATGTGTATATATATATATATATATATATATATATATATATACACACATATATATATAATATAAAAAAAAAATTAATCGAATCATCAGAAAGATATAAATTAATTTTAATTCCATTAATAATTTTTAACGATTTTTAAAGAATAAATGCGAACAAAAGATGATTATTTTTAATTATATATTATGTATGCGATTGCTGATAGAAAAAAAATAATCTAAATGTTATATTTCTAATGTCAAATACGTTTCTGATCTATTATTAGTATAAATTAGAGAGTACTAACTGTGGTTCGACGACGGAACCAGCTTCACAGTGATACCTAGGAGGTACGGTTTTCCATTTTTTAGCCAAGGCCACCATAGCGCCTGCATCAAGTACACCATAACCGAAGAGATGATTAAATTCCAGCCCAACGCCGTTCATAGTCCAATGAAATCTTCCTTTAGCATCAAACAACGAATTCCTTTTTGAGGTCAATACCGTCAAGTGTTGAATATCCCTCCAAGTCAACTGTGAACTAATGTGATTGGCTCTTTGTGAAAATGTTACCTTGGGAAATGTTTTAAATAAATAATGGATTCTTTTTGTGTGCAAGTTAAAGTAAACTTTGCTTCGTGCGCGAACGTTATTAAAGAGATCCCTATTGTCTCCTTTTTAAACAGCTCAAGTAATTTTATTATACATAAAAAAATTTATTTACAAAATATAAAATATAATATGTAATATGTTAAATTGTTATTTATTCGAAAATTTTTTATTTTTTCCTTCAAAATGGCCGAACAATTTCGTTACAATAAACGATATTATATATATATATATATATATATATATATATATATATATATATATATATACTTTGATTTGAAATTGTTCGATGAATAAAAAAAATAATTCTCTCAACAACTATAGTAATTAACGCTAATTGAATTTATAATTGTTGAGTTCGCTTGAATTCACTGGAAAGAGGAAAAAAAAAGAGAAAAAGAAAAGAAAAAAGGAGAAATTATGTTACTTGCGTGCCCGAAATGATCGTCGCAATGCAGCTTATTCACCTCGGCATATTAATTTCATTATTATGAGCGTGTGCTAACAATGATAACAATAAATCGTTTATTATCATTGAGATATGAAAGCGAATTAGCAAAAAAATATTTTATTTTTAGAATTTTTTTTCATATGGCGTGGTTAATTCATTTTTATTACATAGACCCGTCGAGATTACGACAAATGAACTTTTGTCATGAAAAAAGTTTCTAACAATTTATGTAAACCATAATATTTCACTGAGTCACCCCATACATTTATCTATATACATATATTTGAATCTTTTTTTTTTTTTTTTTTTTTTTTTTTTGAAGGAACGATTTAAAACGAGTTTTGATCACAATTGGAATATAAGTTGTTACGGTTTCATTTATTTCTTAGATTAAAGAAATAGCCGCACTATTAACGTTCTTTCTCTTTTAAACGGGAAGATATTTTTAAAGAGTTTTGATAAACTCACTTGGCTTCGAGGGCCAAAGCAAACACCCCAGCAGCTTCCGGCGCAGCGGCAGATGTTCCGCTATGAGTCGTCGTACATTTCCCATAAAGATCGGTCGTAGCCTAAAAAACAAATCTTCATTTTGATTTAAACACTTTGCGCCGACATTATAGACTATTCTTTTGATCGAGTACATATTTATTTTTTAGTTATCTAGTTGAGGATATATATATATATTTTTTTTTAACGATTTATCTTTAAATCATCTCTACGTCGTTTATTTTGGATCGAATTTGTTTAGATTATCTTTATATATCTTTCATGTCGCGTGGGAGTTCGTTTAAATCACGTTTATACCTTTTATTATTTTTTTTTTTGTTTTATTTTATCATTTTATCTTTATAATTATATTTTATTGTTTTTTGAATTAATTGTATTTTTCATGGAATTGCATGCGTACTTAATATGTTATGAACACTAAAGAGAAAAAGTCATTTTCATTTCATTAACAGATCAAACCGAAAGGAAGACTGTTAATTTAAACAACATTTCTTAACATTTTATTTATAATAATTACAGCTTGATATTTTTTACAAGGCACATACATTCTCCAAGTATATAACAAAGATTTATTGTACGATAGTATACTTGAAAAGATAATGTCTGAGATATGAATCGGGAAAAGATCAGATACGATTCAATGGATTATAAATAACAAAGGAAAGGGACATTCAGAAAGATTGATTTTGAAATTCATAATGTAAAACTCATGTCTTGAAGCTTATAGCAAAGCTTTACTCCCACCTCGACGAATGAATGAAAAAAAAAAATTTACGTGGGCGGAAAGATCGAAAGCTGTTGGCAAGTGAAGCTTTTAAGTGTGGAATGATCGATCGCATTAAAAATGTCCTTTGCATTTTAACCAACAATACAATGACATATGCGTATCGAAGAGAAAGATGAAATTATATTCTCTTTGTGAATGATATGTCAATATACGATCGTGCATTATGAGTTACTATGTGCGTGGGTGAATTATATATGATTTTCATCCTACGTCTTTCTTTTCCTTTTAATTTTTTTCCTCTTATTATTAACATTTATTTATTTATAGATACTGTAGGATATATTGAATAGTAATCTATTTTACAGTAAGATAACAAGATTTGCAAACGTTATAATTATTCATTTGGTTCGATTCAACTTCATACGGTCTGCCTTCTACTTTTATCCTTTAACAACGAAGACTTATTTGAATCGTCTTTGTTATATTTATATTTTTTTTTATCTTTCTTTTAATTTCATTTAATATTTTTTTTTATTTTTTATCTTTTTCTCTCCCATGGAATTGTATAATTTGTTATGCATAGGAAGAACGCACGAATGTCTTTTATAATTTTCATGTGTAGGCTGATAGAATTTTAATTTTCCAATCTTCGAAAGAAACTATTGCGAGCGGGATTTAATTATTATAATTTTTATAAAATCATTGTAAACGATACGATACGTTAATAACGTAAGAAATTGTGAAAAAAAAAACAAAAAGAAATGGATTTTTAATATCTTTACCTACACATACACACACACACACACACACATACAACTGGGATTGTTCGTCGTTTAAAATTAATTGTAATCGATCGTATCTTTGACATTTATTGTCTTTCGTGTTATTATCGTTATTACATTGACTTTTATTCTAGCCATGGAGATACAAACGAATTCGTTAGAAGCACGCGAAACAAATTTGATAAATGCACTACGAGCTAGAGAGAATTGATTTATCGCAGTAAAATAAATGACCATAACGTACCGCAAGAGACTTGCCGTAAGATCGTTTATCTATCTTAATTAGTATCTTTTGTTACCCAAAGCATCAATATTATTGCAATCAACGAATGAAACTTTTTTCCTATCTTCTCTCTCTCTCTCTCTCTCTCTCTCTCTCTCTCTCTCTCTCTCTCTCACTCTCTCTCTGTTTTTCCTTTTATTTTATCTATAATAATAAAAATAATGATGGTCGTTCATAAAAAAGGTTCCTTTCATTTTATTTAATCTCTTTTTAATACTATTAATGATAATAATAATAATAATAATAATAATCTATAGGAAATTTGCTTCTAATTGGTTTAATCTTATTTTGATAATAATAATGATGGTGATGATAAGACAATAAGAATCGATAAGCTAATCTTATTAAAGATTATTATTCATTTGAAAACAAAATTTATATAAATATTTCTATCATCGATCTTCGGCTGATAATGTGACCGCTGTGTTTATATTTCTTCTATGCTCCTGTTCGTTTAGTTTCATTTATTACGTTAGTCGTAGTTTAATCATAGCAGAGTATAGACCGTCAGATATCAACGTCTAACGATAGGTTAATGGTCTTATTGTTTCAATGTAAGTTCAATGTAATTTCGTTTCAATGTAAGTACTTTTTTATTATTATTAATAAGCAAACTGTTATCAAAATTTATTATATATATATATATATATATATATATATATATTTATACTTTTTACTTTTTTTATAAATCAACGAAATGTATATTAAACGATACCGTTATTAAATGAAAAAAGAATATATATATATATATATATATATATATATATATTAATATAATCCATAATATATTATATGGATATATTATAATCCATAATGAAATAAAAAAAAAATTAAAAAAAAAAAAAGAAAGAAAAGGAAAAGAAAAGAAGAAAAAAATAATAGAAATTTTCATACTCACCACACCGGTGTTAGGATCTTTCGCGCCATTACTAAAGGTCGAAGCTAACGTACTGGAACAACTTTCATCGTAATGGGCATTTTGGCCATCGTTAATGGCACTGTTTATGCTCACGGTCCACATACTCGCTGCGTATCCATCGCAGTTACAATCGTCCTCTTCCCCACCATCGCCAGAAGCCCAGACATAAATATTCCCTAAACCTTTTCTACCCTGGGAAACAAAATGTTTGTATTTGTGCTTGAAAGATCAAGATAAAGGAGAAAGAGGGTCGAGAATCAGGAAAGGGAGGAAGAAAGCATGAAAGAAAGAAAAAAAAGAAAAGGAGAAAGAACGAATGTGAAAAAAAAAAGAATGAAAGGTAAAAGACAAGAGAAAAGAAATTGTCTTATAAAAAGGAAAGAAGAAAATGGTATTCGTTTCTTATCCAATATGTTGGAGTGCTAGAGTCATTTTTAAGTGATTCGGGTCAGTCTGTCTAACGTCTTGCCGTCGAAAATCTTTATTTTTATTCTCCTGAGAAATCAGTTGAAACCAACCATATAATGACTTTAACCATCGGACTTCCTGTCCGTCGGAAAATTCCCATGAGCCAATTTGTCCTTTCTCTTGTCACGAATATATATATATATATATATATATATATATATATATATATCTTCTTGTATGTATTTATTTATTTAATTATTTATTTACTTATTTCCTTCCTTCATTTATTCATTCCTTCCTTCATTCATTCCTTCCTTCCCTATTTTCATCTTTATTTATTTATTTCTTCCTCTTTCTTTCTTTCTCTCTTTCTTTTCGATCACGACTCGATTGACTCGGGGATGTTCATTCACAAAAGGGGAAAACCACAATCTTCATTTCTAAAGAGATATAGAACTATGTATCTGTATATATATATATTTTACCCGTAAAATAGAAAAATTGTTGGTTTCTTTCTACCAGCTCACTGGGTGAGAATATCACTTTGATCTCAAAGAGAAAGAGATAACGAGATGTTTTTCAATGATATACAATGTCTTTCGTATGAATTTTTATATCGTCATTATTTTTTTTTTCTTTTTTGTTTGTTTGTTTGGTCGTATTTTTTTTTTTTTTTTTTATTATTATTATATCGAAAAAGACGTATGTGTCTTTTTTCTTTCTTCTTTTTTTTCTTAGATTACTGGATATTTATTTATTTATTTATTTATTTATATTTATTATTTTATTATTATTTGTTTATTGTTTTATGTAAAAATTTACATAAAATGATTTATAAATATTTATGCATAAATCTTTATTAGCGTATACCGGAGGATTGTTTTAAGTGGCATCGACGCCTGTGTCTCATTTGCATTTTTATATCTTTATTATCTTTCTTTCTTTTTTCTTTTTTTTTCTTTCATTTTTTTCTTTTGGATGATAAAAAATAATTTCTTTCGAATATATGGCTCGTCGATATTCATTTTTATATATCTACGTTGTCATGTTTTTATGGTCCAACATATATAATTAAAATATAAAACGATTAAGGATAAAGTATGTGTCCATTATAAATTTTAATATCTTCGTTATTTCGTATGATATTATGAACGAAAAATGATTTTATTAGGACTTTTGGATAATCGATAATTATTTGCTTTCATTATTTTTATGTAAAAATATTAGATCGTATATGTCTTTATTTCTGCTTTTTAGGTCATGGATATATATATAATGATACAATCTGTAAAATTTAAATGTGAAGAGATCGATTACAGAGTGTTCCATTTACATTTTAATATCCTCGTTAGGTTTTAATTATAAAGACAAATGTTTCAAAACGAAATTATAACTTTTTGTTTTTCTTTTTTTATATCTGGACCATCAGATATTTCTTTGTATCTATTACTGCAATAATTATATGGCAATATTCAAATAACTCTTAATGCAAAGAAAAGATAATGTTAATATCGAATGTATTCGTATATGAAAATTTTAGACCACAAATCCGTATATCAAAAGACACCCCATATAATTAAATCAATTACACTGGCTGTCACTATTAAAACTTAAATATTTTCTAATTATACTGATTATACTGAAGAACAATACCAAACAGAAAAGACAAATATCGTTTGAAAGATAAATTGACGTAATACGAATGACGTAAATTTCTATATACATATACACACACACACACACACACATAAATTTTTGTTCTCATTTGTTAAATCGCTTTAGACGTCCTGTGTGATTAAATTATGAAGAGATCGATTATAGGATGTCCTATTTTAAATTGAATCATATCTGTGTTATTTTTTAATAACAATCGAAAACAAATTACGGAAGAAAAAGAAATGATCGTTCGAAAAAGGAATAACATACGTAAACTAACATAAAAATTATCGTTACTATGTTTATTGAATCGCATAAGACACCCTATATAATTGAAATCTGAGAATATCGATCGTACCTCGTTAACTCCACGCACGATGGCCCTCATGGTCGCATTTCGTGGCCCATCAACAGTCTTCCCATCGTCTGTTGGGCCCCATGAGGCACTATAAATATCGATTAGATCAGGTTCGTGGCCCATACTATTCGCTTCGATCAAATCAGTCATATAGGGCTGATCCAGCATCCGTATCCCAGCGATTTTCGAATCGTATGCCACACCGACACCACAAACCCCATTGTCTCGAGCTGCTGCTACTTCGCCGGCACATCTGGTGCCATGGCTTCGGCAAATTAATCCCAAATAATTAGTCATTTGAATCGACAGATTATCGTATTAACATCGAATTAATTCGTTTTATGTGTTTTCTCAACTATCGATAGTTTAGTTTTGTCGCTAATATTAATTATCCCATCGAGAATCATTAATTTAAAAAATTGAAATTTTTTGTTTTTTTTTAATATATCTACGCGTGTATGTACATATCTTTCAAGATCCGATTATTTTCAGCTTTTAAAACACATTGAATCAATTGTAATTTTAATGTAAATATTTTTAAAAATTTTTAATTTTTCAATTTATTTCTTTTCTTTTTTTTATATTTGAACGAAACGATAAAGTGCGATAGAAAAATGTATTATTATTATTTTAAAAATAATATTATTTATTTTAATGATGAGATATATTTATAACAATGTTGTACGTCTATTATTAAAACGAATAATTTTAATAATCGAAAGAAAAGGAGAGATTACTATTAGGGAGGGGAAAAAAAAGAAAGATGATAGAATTAAAAATGTCAAATTTTTCTTAATGAAATTGTCACATTGCGGATAATTTCAAATTGTCAAATACAATTCGAAGATATTTTTACATCGATATAACATTTCAACTCGAACGATTTCTTTACGTAAATAATAAAATATGCGTTTGATCGAGCAAGAATTTTAAGGATCATTTGAACGAGATTACATAAATTCCTCCTAAATACCTTCGTCGGTTTCATAATACACGTAATAGAATTTTATATCTTCGTTGGAAACGAGGTGATTTTCTGATTTGGCGGGAAAACAATATTTACGCGAAACAATTTCCAACATTTCAATTAACTTACCGGTAATAATAATTAAACAGAACCGTGAGCTAATTACGGGAGCTTAATCAATGATTAACGTTTAATCAACGTTGTTGCGATGTTATAATGAAGAGTTATAATTATAAAGAGAATATATATATATATATATATATATATATATATATATATATATATATATATATATATTGGAATTTTCTTAACAAATTTTACTACTATTATAAGTTTTGTTTGTAAATGTACACGATGATAATAACAATAATATATAAGGTACAATAATGATATGTAGAATAATTAATGAAACACGAAATGTTATGAACAATTTTAATAACTTGTAGAGCAATTATTAATAAAAATAAAAATAATCCAAACGGATCCAAGCATTACACGAAATTATATAAATAATATAGACAATATTAATAATATATAAAAATTTTAAGTAGATAAAAATTTGACTTTCAAAATAACGGTATGTAAACAAAAAAGAAAAAGGAACAAAAATGAGAAAAGAAAAGAAAGGAAATTACCAAAAATTAGGATTATAAAAAATGTTACAAAAAAAAGTGAACTAATAAAATTTCAAGTAAATTGAACTTACCTGTTGAACCAATCGTCCGTATATCTTGGATATGGAAATGGATCGTTACTGCTAAAATCGTAAGAAGCTTTAGCGTTCTGAAACATTCGAACCCAAGTTGTCTCTGTGGTATAATAAAAATCACATCATTTAAATAAAAAAAAAAAAGAAAAAGTACTTCTTTTCTTTTCTTTTTTATTCATTTCTTTTTCCTTTATTTCCTTCCTTTTCTTTTATTATCTTTCTTAGTATGGTACTATCGTTTGCAAGAATAAACGATGAAGTCTCAAAACGAGTCCATCAATTTGTACGAGCTACGCGTAGCTGTAAGTTTATCTCTTAGGAGACATTATTCATCGCGAAAGCGTGAAGTTCCCTTAATGAACATTTGTTTAAGCCGAGCTCCTCTTTCTTGTCTTTCGATTTATTTTACGTGGACTTTCAAATGTCTACTTTCTTTATCAAAAATCAACTGCACATAGATTATTTCGAATGATATTTTATATTACGCATATATAAAGTATAATATACTTTTGTATAATATCACAAACGTTTAACGTATATACATATAGAATAACTTCGATAATTTATAAATATTATTTCATTGTTTAAACATTAAAATTATTTATTTTTATTACAACGAAATACATTTTTTTTCTTTTTTTTTTTATAAACGTAGAACATCGCCAAATGATGATAATAAAAGAAAAATATTTAATTACAATATTATCTTAATTTAATAGGAATAATGTGAAATCTGTAAAAATATATTTTTTTACGGAATAATTTTAATATTCGAAATTGGGTGAAAAGTTTGAAATATTCGACATTTAAAGTTTTAATAATTATATATACAAGAAGAAAAATTATTGTATTTATTGATACAAATAAATAAATAAATACATATAAATATATATTTATTAGACTGTTATATAATGATTTTATATCACTTGAAGAAATTATAACAAATTTAATAGAAAATTCGAAATTTTCGGACTTTTAAAAGTGATTAAAAAAAAAAAAATAACAGAAAAAGGAAGAAGAAGGAGAAGGAGAAAAGAAGAAAGAAATAAGTTGTAATTTCTCTTCCGTCTAATTTAATCATTGTTTACTTTCAGGTTGGTTGATCAATCGAATAACAATTTTAAAGGATAATAATAACGTTAAGTTCGAATATAGAACCCGTCGTAACACGTTCGTGTCTTTTATTCGAAAAGAAAAGGTCACGGTTATGAGAAAATTTGAATTTCATCGTGTCTACGGTGTTTATGCTAATGCAAAGATCGTCGTTGAACATCAAAGGACGGGAAGGACGAGACGATGGAAGCCTAAAGAGAGATATAGGAGAAGATATTTCAGGAGAACCAACGAGATGTTAAACGAACGTGTAGACAACGAGAGTGAAACTTGGTAAAATTTTCCGTAGTTCCGTTTTAATTTATGCTGAAAGTCTATAAATGGATCATCAATGTCCTTGAAATTTCCTTCGAATATTTTCCCCTCCCCCTCGTAAGAGATTTGTTCGAAAATCTTTTGTCTGCATTACGTCGTTGCAAATCCTCCATCGTTGATTCACATCGAGAAAATATCGAATATCAATCATCGTTTCAAGTGAAATTTTGAAAAAAAAGGAAAATTATTTTTCGAATTAAATCGCGGAAAATGTCTCTTTAACTTAAGTATTTTTTTTTACCGTGTATATATTAAGAATTTCCAAAAGTAACAAGATAAAGAAGAAATATAATTACTGTTAAGTATTTTATTGGAAAAATAATATTTAGAAAAGAAGTATGTTTCCTATGTTGGATAAAATAAATTATTGTACGATATGTGTATGTACAATGAATGGATATATATAAATATATATAGGGTATGTTAAAATTTTTTAGGAACTAAAAAAAATATTTCAAAGATATCAAAAAATAAAGAATACAATTTCTGCCAAGATTTTATTTAAGAAAATAATATCATATAATATCTTCTAAATACTAATATTTAAACGCACACAATAAAAGTGTAAAGTTGAAGAAAACAAAAAAATATATTTTCTTCTTATCACCCGGAGAAAAATGTAGGACACAAAATGAGAGAAATAAAGAGAGAACTAAACCAAGCAACGAGTATGCTTACTTACGTAATTATACTTCAGGTCAGGATGCATGTAATCAACACCTGAAATAAAACAGAAAAACGATAAGAATGTTGGTGCATTATGGACCTTGTTAATGATATAATGATAATAAGATGAAGAATAATACTGATAATGATGATAATAATACAAAATGAAAGAAAAAAAAAGTAATAAATCATTGAATTGACATGACGTTGAAGAGATTCATTATTTATCTAAACAAACTATCGAAAAAAAAATGTTATTTTCAATTGAATTATTTTTACAACATATTTTCTTTTCTCGTCTTGTTCAGTCAACCTGGAATAACTCAGAAAAACATTCGTAATTGATTTATAACCCTTGTATATATACATGCATCGCATTTAATGTTTTCATTAAAGAAGAACTATTTGCACAAACGAATGTAGAAACTTGTTAAAAGCTTGTAGCGGAGAAGTTGGGTGGAGCGATTTCGAGTGTTTTTTGTTTAAAAAAAGAAAAAAATATTGTACCATTCGTATGCATGTCAACCGTAATGGAAATAATGCATACTCATATACGACTTATGATCCATTGGATCTAGAAACTCGACGCTGACGCGTAGTTTACTCAGTGATGTTTGAACTTAATCGAGCTATCCTCTTGACAATTTTACTAAAAGCTTCAGTCTCGTATGTATTATATATATATATATATATATATATATATATATATATATATATATATATATATATCCTATTAAATCTATCTATCTTTATAATATATCGTCTGTTATTAATTATTAAAGGATTTGTTTATAGAATTAAAACATTTGGATTATCATTGATTAAATAATATTAATTTAAATTGTTATTATTTGTTAAAAAATGTCATACGACTGATATTATTATTAATAATTCCCTATCTCGCTCCATCTCTTTCTACTCTTTATTATTTTTATATATAAATATATAAATATATACAATAAATAGATAAATATATATATATATATATAATTCTCTAAAATGCGATTTTTCTCATTTTATATGGAACAAATAAAATAGTTATTGCATGACTTATATCGTGTCAACATGTGAATACGAAGCTCCAAAAAATTATTCAAAAAAAAGAAAATAAAGAGAAAAAAAGAAAAGGGAATATGTTCTTGTAGTCTATATTTCATCATTATTGTTTGCCCTATTGTATTAATTAAAAATCTCTCAGTTAATTTTGTCTCGTTCATCATCGACGAATTTCAATTAAAGTTATTATTATTTATTATGACCGTATGAAGTATATGTGCATATCGTAGATTTAATATTAGTATTAATTTAATTAATTTTATGTATAAAAATTAAAAACAAAGAAAAAAAAATATTCATCAAATGTATATCACTTCAACGCACAAGCGAATATAATAAAGAATTTTTAAGAAATGATTTTCAAATACTCGAAAAAACAGTGTATATTTTCTATGCGTTAAATTTTATTATTAATATTTATTTCCATAACAGGTTATTGTTTACTAAGATCTTTATCGGTGAAACATTTTGTCTCAATTTTGTAGCTATTTAAGCTCACTATGAGTTTACTATGAAAACGAGCGCGCATATATATAGATATGTATACACATATATGTATATGTATGTATATATATACACACACATATATATATATATACACACGTGAATATAATTGAAGTTGATCAACTGTGACACATACATAGATGAGTATCGAAAGATCGTACGTTAGAGACTTGAAAATAATTTCAACGCGTAATGAAACGATCTAGTGACGCTAACAAAGTAATTTGGTGGAAGCTTTACCAAAATCCTATTACTAGAAGAGGGAGACAGAGCAAGATCCAAAGAGAGAGGGAGAAAGAGAGAGAGAGAGAGAGAGAGAGAGAGAACGCTTTTATCGTAGATTACGCACACTATAGCACCTGTGTGTATAGATTAACCGGCATAAATTTCGTTCTACGAGAGGGAAAGTCAATTATCTTGTCTGTCTGTCCATAAACAACGCTCTCTGAAATATCTTCGACAAAAATTAAATGAAATGAAGAGAGAAAAAAAAGGAATTTTAAGATAACGACTGTTAGATTATATAATAAATCGATTGTTTCATTCGTTTTAATATTTTTCGTAACTTCTTTTCTTTGTTCTTTTTTTCTTGTTCTTTTTCTTTCTATCTTTTAAGATAAAACACAAAATAACTTTTAATATGATGGATGTGTACGTTTTGTTTTTATATACTCTCTTTAAAAATTATCTGAGATACGTTTGTAATCACGTTTTTAAAAGTGAAGTAACTTTCACTCTTATGTGTGATAATAATATAAATATACATTATACATATATTATAGATATTTCATATAATATATGCATACATATATACGAATATAAATGTTATATATGTATATATATATATCTATATTAAAGCAATATAAATAATAATAAAAGTATGAAATTATTTTGTATGTATGCGAAAGGAAAGTACAGAGAATCGATTACTTATTTTTCGATATCATTGCAGATACCAATGAGAAATATGAAATACGAAATAATAAGAAATACGGTGACAATAAATGATTAATTAATTATTATTTAAACATTCTCACCGTCGTCCATAATAGCCGTGGTCACGTTTTTCCCAGTAACACCTTGCGCCCAGGCAGCTTCAACGTTGAGATCCAATTTTGGTTTGCCACCATTTTGTCCAGTATTTTTTAAATACCATTGATATTGAAAGAAAGGATCGGTTGGATCTCTATTTGGTGTATTCGGTGAATTCTTAATCTCGTACAAAGATGCGAGATTGTCCACGGTTAGTGTATTGTAACCTCGCTTGACTCTTTTAAATCCAGGTTGTTGAACGGCCGTATGCACCTGCGAGTCATTCGGTGTATCTTTTATTCTCTCTCTCTCTCTCTCTTTTCTTTCTTTTTTTTTTTCTTTTTTTTAATCCGGAAAACATCCATACAATCGTAATATATTTTTATGATGCGATATGTTATAACGTGAATCTTATTGTGAAATGACACGTTCTCGTTTCTATGAAACATCGAGAGCATTGAAATCAGGTCACGTTACAACGAAGATACGTTTAGATTTATTATTCACGATGTCACGAATGAAATTGACATGTACGGTATCTACTTATTATTCACTACAATTTTATATACCGAATGGAGAGATATTTATTATGAAGTATGGGATTAAATAATTTCCGAGTAATATATTACAATATAGCTTGGAGGTTCAATCGAGTGAGACTTTTTTTCGTCGAGATCATTATTTTAAGATATATTTGTTAAAAAAAAAAAAAAAGAAAAGAAATACGTGATAAAGAAATGTAGATTAGATAAAAGCAGCTTTTAATCTATGAAAAAGCGCAAAGATAGAACGACTTGATAGAAATATTGAACAAAAAGTGTAGATAATAAAATGGAACGAAAAATGTGAAGATAATAATAAATTTTATTAATTGTTAACAGTAAAAAAAAAAGGAAATCGCAGAAAACAAACTTCTAGCTCGATCGAAAGAGAAAAAGTGAATTGTAAAAAGTAGTGCAATAGAATAAAAATTGTCGAATATCAAAGTTACTGTTTCATTAATATTATAAAAATAAAACTGTTTTTAGAAAGTAATATGGGGGGGGGGAAAAAAAGAAGAAGAAGAAGAAGATAAAAAAAAAACAGAAATTACAAATAGTCGAATATACCAATTTATTGTTAAAGTAATATGAACAGATAGAAGATAAAAGTGACGAGGGATAATTTTTCTGAATTATGATTTTGACAAGTAAATAAAAAAAAAGAAAGAAAATGTTGTCCCATGACAAAGTTCTTAAAGCAAAAGAACGATTAACGTAAAGCAACGTGATATATTTCGAATGTTCTATACAAATGGCAAACGATTTTTTATTAGCATGCTTTGATAAAATTATTCAAGCCGACGAATTGATTTCGTTAGATCATCAACGTGACGGTGAACAATAAAATACGACTATGAGAAAGGGATAATCTTCTCTATCTATCCATCTATCTATATAACTACCTACCTATCTATCGGTCTGTCTGACTATCTATCTGAATCATTTGAGCTGACAATAATTGTGATCGATTCGTTCGTCCGTAGAAATGTCATTTCTCTCTCTCGTCCTTTTGCACGAGAACGTTCCATTTCACAAAATTCGTATTGAGCTACGATAATCAATGTTATATCTTCCGTCCTAATAACGAATCAATGAAAATCTAAACGTTCGAATACTCCAAAACGTATTACGGACGATTGTATCGCGTACGAGAAAATAAAATGAATAAATAAAATTCAAAAAAGAAAAAAGGCAAAAATTGCCACGTATGCGATATCATTATAGAGATAGGGGAGATCTCGGCGGGCGTCTTACGGCGTGAGAAAATTCCATAATCGTGTCGACGGAATATTCGCGAGATGTTAGAAGCAACGTACATAGGGAGTTATTGAAATTCAGTAAGTAGTTGACTCCGGGCTTCGTAGAGGAGACTAGAAAATCGTATTTTATCGCACGCATCTTTTTCCCGTGCTCGAGAAGGGTTTCGCTTGTCATAATCGCTAGGAAGAGTGAAACGGCTTCGCCTCCGGCGCAACAGCTATCGCGGCTTCTATTTATTATTCACGATGCTACGACAGAAAGGTTCGCTGAGGAGGTTACATACAGGGTGTCCCGAAATAACTCAATCGTTAATCAAATTTATTTTCTTTTTCCAAATAGTCTTATAAAATAAACTTATTCGATAATGTATATGCATTGTATATATATATATATATATATATATATATATATATATATATATATTATTTAGTGATTAATTACAAAAATATAATCGATATTATTAATAATAAATATGTTCTATTTACTAAAAAAAAAAAAAGAAAATTGATATTATCTGAATAACAAGTGGTAGTAATATTCAATTAAAACAAAAAAAAATGATAATACTTATATAATAAATATTAAGAAAAGTGTTAGTATTGTAATGGAAAATAAATATTGCTAATGATTCTATCGTATTAACTCATCGGAACATTTTGTTTAGTAAATATTTTGGACAAATCTAGCTGTCAATCAATACTGTACGCTAAGAGCTCCCTTAGATATTTTTTTTTTCAACGCCCCCGTATAAAAAAGTACTCGGAGAACGTTCACCATAGGACGCTCCACTTATGTTTTATTGCTCCTCACCCCGATGAAAATCGTATGGCCTGCTGTGCACGACGTTACGCAATCATGTCGATGAAAAAAAAAAGGAAGAAGAAAAGAAAAAAGTATTGTATAACAAAAAAACGGAAGGGAAGATGATTGTGCTCTGGAAGATCGTTTATGCGAGCCACAATAGCATTCAAATTCTCATTCAACGAAATTCATAGTAAGGCATATTGATATATACATACGTGCGAGAAAAAAAATAATAATGTTTTATATATTACATAGATCATTCAATTAATGTCAAATAATTTTAATAGTATAAAAAAGAAAAAGGACGCGCAACATTTCATCGAATTATTTTAGAATTTCTCTATCGTTATAAAATAAATATCGTAAAAAAATATTATTATTATT